>JAPMAF010001511.1:0-10916 GCA_026537445.1 Silvatares holzenthali
TACCACCCTTTTGCCTTACTTTACATATATTTGCTTCTTATATCAATTATTGTCTATTATTATTATTTTTATTTCTCATCTTGTTTATTATTTCTTTATTATTACTTCTTTTTCTAGCTGATTATTTCTTTAATTCTTGTATTTGGTACAATGTACTGTTAAATAAATAAATAAGTTTGCTTCCTATATCAATTATTGTCTATTATTATTTTTATTTCTCTTCTTGTTTATTATTTCTTTATTATTACTTATTTTTCTTGTTTATTATTTCTATTATTCTTGTATTTGGTGCAATGTACTGTTAAATAAATTTCTTTTTTCTTGTATTTGGCACAATGTACTGTTAAATAAATAAATTGTACTGTTAAATAAATAAATAAAATAAAATAAAAATAAATATTGTCGATTCTACATTATGTGATTGTGGGTTCGAAAAAACTCTCAATCTTATTTTTTCGAGTGTCCCATCAATAACAATGTCAAAATTGATTAAATGTCATGTTGATCTTCCAATTAATATACCCTCTTTGTTAAGTCTTCATAAGCACAGTGTGCATGTTGTCTTGTCTAAATTTATAAAGCGAAACCATATAATTTATTTTTTGTAATATATCAAAATTATAAACCACCTGACAATCTGAATTGTTAATTGGCTGAGAACATCCCTAGTGGATGAAGGCCACTACAAATATTTAAAAAAAAATTATGGTGCACGCACAAGCGAGAACGCTCTACAACGTAATGTTTCTATCTCGCTCTAATAGTCAATCGCAACGCTCTGTGATCAGCCTTTGATCAAAATTGACGTTTCTTATTTGTCATTGGCTACTACGTTCATCAGTGTTTGATCGAGTGATATTTAATTTCATTTACCATACTACTGTTAAATTATGGGTTGCGATGGTGGAACTATTCCCAGGAGGGATGAACTCGTGAGAGTAAAAAAGAAGCCGGAACAGGTAAGAATAATTCAATGCTAATATTGTTTGACAGTTAAAACACGTTGAAGAATGCATCGAAACTTGTTTCCTAATGCTAGTTTAACAATGAATTTTGTTTCTTACAGAAAGACAAAGATGCTGAACTCTCTTTCAAGTGGAAACATTGTTCTCTTTCTCAACAAAAGTTACAAACGCCCATTGTGGCCTGTGGTTTGGGTCGATTATATTCTAAAAGTGCTGTGTTAGAGTCTCTTCTGGATAAAAGCAACATGCCCGAGAGCATTAAACATATCAAGAACATGAAGGTATAATAAGATTGTTATGAGTAATAACGTTTTCTCATAAGTTTACTTACACTAGCACAATTATAGAAAACCTTTTTAATTTATTAAATTCTCATTTTAATATCATATTATATTTGTTGGTCAGGATATCAAAGACCTGAACTTGACAAAGAACCCGGCATTTGACGAAACAGCTGAAAAAACGGAAGGCGCAATCGATGAAAGAGGTTCCCCATACATTTGCCCGATAATAGGTTTGGAAATGTCCGGTAGATTCAGATTTGTCTTCCTATGGTCTTGTGGATGTGTCATGTCTGAGAGGTCTCTAAAAGAAATCAAGATGAGCATCTGTCACATGGTAAGTTTGTAACATTCCAAATTCTCCTATAATTTTTCTTCTTTAAGTGCTATATTATATCTGTACATGCTACTTCCCAATGAGTGCACCTCAACATGTTAGATCACCAGAGTAAAAATAGACAATGATTTTTCATTTACCTTCTACTCCGCACCTGAACATTACACGACTGCTTGGTATTCCTTTGATACTGTCACACCTCAAACACTGGACCTTCATTTCAATAATTGTCATTTCTTTTGCAGATGAATCTTCCAAAATAACGGTAGGAGCCCCAATACCTCAGTGTGAACATTCAGAACATGTCTCCTTAATACACTCCAAACTCGCAATTTATCCTTCACCCTTCAGAATCAGAATATAATTAAGCATAATCTATTAATTTATTTTTAATAGATTATGTTTTGTCCTAAATAAGTAACATGTTACTTATTAGGTGTTAATTTTCTATTTTTCTCGAATCCTCCATGAAAAGAGTGAATCTTTAAGACTTAGAGTAATCTTGAAAATTAAATACACGCTTTCTTTTTTGCATACAATTAAATTGTATAGGTTGTGTAAAAACAGGTTAACTGAAATACAAATCTATCCATATTTACCATGTCCTTAAAAATTTTACAGTGCCAGAAGCCATTCGCTGACAACGACATTGTCATCATAAATGGTACAGAGGAAGATATTGAAATAATGAAAATTAAGATGGAAATTCGACAATCGAAACTGAAATTGGATAAAAAGACCAAAAATGTTAAAAAGGAAGTTACACTAAGTGATTCATCTTCAGACAACAGCGTTCCTGGTACCTCTAGTAATTGTGAAGAAAAGGCAGTCTCTTCAAAAAGTGAACACGAAATACCTCTGAATCTCCCCAAGTACAGAAAGGATGCTGGATCTGCAAGCGTGATGAAGCCGCACAAACGCAATGCGCCGCCAAACACAATGCAGGACCCTGTGTACAAGAAAACTAAAGAAGAATATAGTGTTGCCAAAGACCCCAAAGCAACAGATGTTTTCAAATCCATATTTACTTCCCATCAATCTGAAAGAGAACAAAAGCGTGCTCACTGGATAACATACAATCCTTTCTATAATTGATTATTTTGGTATACCTATTAATAAACTAATCATTGTGTACCTCAAAACATCCATCAGATGTTTGTTATTTAAAGTAAAATAATCATGATTTTTTTTAATAAAAAACACTTATAAATTGATTATTTCATTTCTTTACCTCTTCAATGTATAACACTAAAAGTAATTTTCTCGTAAATGGCACAATATATGTTATCCATCTTAATAATAACTGATTCCTCCTATTGCTGTGTATGGGGATATACTATACCAAGTCCATGGCATTTTATAGTTGAAGAATAGAATCAGTCTTATTATTATGAGGGAATAATTTCAAAAATAAGATCCCCAAGGTACTGGAGTTGTAGATTTTTATTTCGCATGTCTTGATGATATTGCCATATTTATTGTTTCCCCCACCATCAAGCAAGGCTTAACTCAGTATCCAACTGTGATGGACTTCCAGCTGTTAAAAGTTAATACAGTTATTCAGTTTTAGAATGTAAAAAGTATTTTTTTTTATTTACCTGCATGCTATTTTCGTGCATTTTTGTTATAAACCTGCATGCTCAGCACCAGGGCTGCGCGTCTTCTTAATGACCTACCGAATGCCCTGGACATTGTCACGGCCCACTATCACATCTTATGGAATCACTGCACCTCTCCGAAGCATCATAAACCCTTACTCTGGGCCTATCCTTTGATAACTGTCTCTTCCTTTTTATTCTCACTTACCTCCCATTTGTTTTTCTTTATATGTTTTTACTTTTTTCTTATTTTGACTTTTATTTGTCATTCTTTTTTCTCGTCATTGTTTTATACTTTTTGATATTGTTGTGCATGCGTATATATTTTTTTATAATGAACAATTGAGTTTATTTAAATTGTTCAGTATATTTAGTACATCATACTGTCAAATAAATAAATAAAGAAAACAAACCATTCAAAATACATTGCCAATTAATGGAAGTGCACGGTGAGTCTTGCTTGGACGTCAAAAAATAATATATAGTTTAGAGAGAAAAATAATATAGATTTGTATAACCGCCACTCTCCTGCAAGAATTTGGAATCTAAAGTCTGAACTTTAGTAACTCGGTAACTATCACTTGTTTCCTAAGTTTTTATTTTATCAGTCAAACCACGTGAGGTGCTACAGTGGCAGGTCTATAACACCGGGTAAGGCTATGTGGGAGTTAAAATGGGGAAAAGGATTTTTTAATTCTTCCCATAATTCGGGTCTTGGAGAGACCAAAGTTTTAGGAAGGAAGAGAATATTTGACCAAAACATGTTTCAGCGACAATGACAAGATGAAATAAACAGTCCAGTATTCCCCTAGACTATGGTGTCGAGTTGGTTTGACATGGGTGTACAAAAACTACTCTAGCCCCTACAAAATGCATTGGCCAAAATGGTAATTATGTAAAAAAAATAAGGAAATATTCATTCTCTTGCTTAAAATCAATATACAGAAATCGTTTCCAAGACAACAGTCTTTTCAGTAAAACAGTAGAAACCCAAAGTTTGCCTACATTTCTGTAGTGAGTTTTTAGTATCAACATTATTATTATAAAATTGTCTTCCATGCACTAGTAAAATAACCGTTCCATAATGCCATTAAAAGAAAATAGAAACAAACCCTCGAGACACAGAGAACTATCTCGTTCTGATGTCAGTATTTATCCCAGTTATGCTCATTTGAGATTGGCGTAGTAAGTACAATATTTGAAAGGAATGAAAATATTTATATCTCAAATAGCGATAAACAGAGCCTTTAATTTATTTCAGCGATGTCGTCTGTCGCAGACATCTCCAATTGGCAGCGGCCGCTCAGCGCAAGCAATTCATGAAAGAATTAATGTTTTTTGAACAATTGCAAAATAAAGCATTGGATGGCGTGAGAGTGCATAGAGAGTTCTCTCAGGGAATCCTATCACACTACATGCCGACATTAAACAACATGGACAAACTGACCAAAAGCCCATTTACTTTAAAACAGAGTATGCGTTTAGAAGATATTCTTGTCTCTGGGGTTAATTATTAAAAAGCAGATACTTTTGAAAAAGTCATTTATTTCAGTATACCTACAACAATTTACAATTATGAATATCAGATACAATATGAATTATGTATATCACACCAAGTTAGTCGATACTCGAACGTAAATAAATTTCATTAAATATAAACTAACGCTTAATTTTAATACCTAATTCTTCTTAAGAATACTATAAATTAAAATAAGGAAATATCTAAACGCAGAGTGTTCTGCACCTGTTTTGGTAGAGACTTTAAGTTTTCCCTGTTTCTTTTTTCTTCTTTTTCTGACTCTTTTCAACATTGTTTTGGAAATATGTTGCTTCTTTCTTCGCCTGGGCAATTTCAGCACGCAACCTCTGTTTGTAGACAGCTCTCTCGTAAGCTAAGCGTTCACTCAGGTGCACCCACTTAAACCTCGGTAAATATTTTATATTCCACACCATATCATAATATCTAGATTTTTTCCTCGTTCCTATTCTTTGGTTATTTAACAGCCCAGAAACCTTCTTCGCGATTCTCTTACTCTCGAACTCTACCCAGCCTTCGGTGAAGTTTATTCTTGATTTTCTTTTCTTCTGAACATCAGGATCTTCTGCAAAAAAATAACAATATAATCTACATGCTTAACAAAAACATACTGTCAATTTAGAATACAAAAATAGTTCTTACTTTTTGGCAACTGTAAATATACTCTTCCAATTTCTCCATATTGACCAAATATTTCTCTAATTTTCGCAACCGTCATTAAAGGCGGGATCGTAGATAAATAGATTATTCCACGTTTTTTTAACTTCAAGACCTTTTCGCCATTTGGGCATTTGAGATTATTGTTGCTTGATATATCTTCAGATATATCTGAGACAGACATTTTCATACTGGAAAATGATTAATTGTGATCACCGTTTTTCCACATGCTATACTTCACATGAAACCCGAGCGAAATTCACAAAATCGAAATGACAGCCCATGCCCTCAAAATTTTAATGGCGAGTTTTGCAAATCTCAAAGTTGCCATTCGTAATGAAGATCAATAAGTAAATAAAAACATATATTTAATCGGGGAAAATTGTTTCGAATGTTGGTCAATTATATAAAGATCCAAGTTTAGTGTGCCTGAATTCATGTTGAGGTTGATTAAGTATCATGTTGAACTTCCAATTGGTATATCCTCTTTGTTAAATCTCAATAAGCACAGTGTGCATGTTGTCTTATCTAAGTTTATGAAACAAAACCATATAAAAATTTTTTTTTTTGTAATATATCAAAGTATAAACCACCTGACAATCTGAATTGTCAATTGGCTGAGAACATCCCTAGTGGATGAGGGCCATTACATATATTAAAAAAAAAAAGTTTAGTGTGATTGAATAACTAATAAGTAATTAATAATGATAGTTTTATTTATTTATTTAATAGTACATTGTACCAAATACAAGAATAAAAGAAATAATAAACGAGAAAAAGAAGTAATAATAAAGAAATAATAAACAAGAAGAGAAATAAAAATAATAATAATAGACAATAATCGATATAAGCAAATATATGTAAAATAAGGCAAAGGGGTGGTAGGAAGAGGTAAGAAATGAAGAGACGGTTATCGAGAGAAAGGAAGAGAGGGATAGGATCTATGATGATACGGAGAGATGCAATGTTTCCATAATGCGTGATAATGGGTCGTGAAATATGACCAAAGCATTCGGTAGGTTGTTAAGAAGACGCATAACTTATCCCAATTTTTATTTTTAGGTAACTAAATTCAGTTGCTAATAATTCAAATCTCATTTTTGTTCTTGAAATCAAAAATATTACAACGATGACATACTGATTCACAAAAATCACGATACGTCCAAAATTGAAACATTTTTGACCCTTAGGAAAAGACGAAATGTTAAAAAATAACGTTTTTTTTAAACTAAGACATCTTGCATACAGCAAAGTTGATGTTAACATCAAAATCTATGAACTCGTGTTGTCATTTTGACATTAAGTCGTGTTTGCAAATACGCGTGCTTACACAGCGGGATATCGAAATCTGACAAAACTGTCCTAATTCTGATATGAATATTTTAAATAATTCATATACTGAAGTAAGTTTAAACAAACGATTCATTAATGTACATCTGTCTTAATATTCAATTAAGGAACTGCAGGAGTTGGTTGATGTTATTAGTTTATTCATCACTGTTTTAGGCATTGAAGGAAAATGAAAACGTTGAAGTTTATTATGAAAATTATAAGCGGGCGCACGATAATTTGATATCAGATTTAAAAACATTCAGTGATAGTTTGGAACCTTCTATTTTGGTCCCAATATGCAACAGGGTTCTTATCAAAGGAAAGTTGATTCATACCAACGAAATAATGGTATCTTTAGGATGCGGATATTTTACCAAATGTACTGCTAGTGAAGCCCAACAAATATGCCTTAGGCGTATAAAACGTAAGTTTATTCGACATATATTTTTATCAATATATTCATTAACCATGGATGCGAGCTTTAAGGGGTGTGTGCCAAAATAAAAATTTCATTTATTTTAATAGATTAGATTATTTATAATCATAAATATTAAATGGTCGAATCCTAAATTTCTGTTTTTTTGTTTCATATTAAAAGGTGTTGACTCCATCCTCAGTGAGTTTAAAAAAGAAAAAGAGTTTCTAACAAATCAAATTAAGTTTTCTAAAGATAATATTTTTTCTACGGGCTGTGAGGAAATCATTGAACCATATATCGAAGACGTGGAAGAAGAATGGAGAAAACAACATGCCAAACTAACTAAAGAGTACCGTCTTAAGGAAAACCAAGAAAGAAAGAATGTAGATTCATCAGAGTTTATAAGTAAACTAGAATTGTTAGAATTGCAGGAAGAAATTGAAGAATTACATTCTATTGAAGAAGCTAAATCCAACAAGCTATTTACTAATGCCGATGAAAATTCAAGAAAAGAAGCCAATAATGAAGACCAAGCATTAATCGAAAATAAATTAGAATCGATGTGCTTAGAAGAAATTGCTGAACAACCTCCTGTTCAAAAAGAAAAACCTCATACGAAAGCAAAGGAAGCTAGTAAAATTGGCTCTGAAAAAGATATCGGAAACAGTCGAGAGTTTGCATTGAGAAAAAAATTGGCAGATTTGCGCCAAAGAAAAAAAAATAAATGTGTAACAGAAGAAGACATTTTCAAACGCTTAGAAGAGCTAGAAGAAGAAGAAAAAATTGAAGATGAGCTTGATAGGTAATGTATCAAATTTTGTAAATGCAATGAACATGCCACCAATGTGCTAGTATTTTATTATTAATCTGCATGTGTAAATAAAATTAACATTATGTAGTAGTGTCCAACAAGAACAGAAATACAATAATCTACTAAATATATTCACAATTAAAATTGGGAATAAAAAATTTTATAAAATTAGCTAATTTTTACTAATGTTGAATTCACTCTAAACGTTTTGTATTTCATTCATTCGCTTTTTGTAATTTTTAAAAAAATAAATATATTCATTTTATTTTAGGTTATATGATAATATCTATGAAGATAAGGTTGAAACAGATTCTGAACATACTTCTGTTGAGGATCTCTTTGTAGACGATTACTACGAATCTGAAAGTTCCACCGATGATGAAAGGAAACAACCAGCAAAGAAGATCGTGAAAGCTCCAGCATCAACTAAAAAAGTTTATTTTTTATCAAAGGATTCAGAAGCCCAGACAACCACAATAAATTTCAAACATAGTGAGAATCCCATTCCAGAAAATAGACAATCCGAAACATTGATCAGCCCTTCTGACATTTACAAACATTTCCCACAGAATTTTAAAAAAGAATCTAAATCTATACTAAAAAATAAACATAGAGTTGAAGAAGAAGAAAGAGAAACAACTTCCATTGAATTGCCCGAAGAAAAGAAAGTGACCCAGAATATTGTTCTTGGTAACATTGTAGAACATTCAACAAAAGACATCCACCCTGATAGAGAAGACACGGTTCAAAAGAAACCCATCAGCAAATTCAAATCTATGCGTAGTGGAAATAAGAAGAATACCTGAACAAAATCATGGCAAGTGTTATTAAGTGTGCAACTATAATTATGGTATATTCCAATGAGTTGTATAATTTTAATAAATTGTCTTCCTTTCCAAATGTTTTGTTCAAATTATAACACACATACATACACAACATCACGCCATTTCCCGATAGAGGTAGGCAGAGAGAATGGAGTGCCACTTATCTCTATCCTGACGTACAATTCTTGCTTCCTCCACATTCATACATCTCGTCATACACGCACAACAGTTGTTGTGGCTCCTAACATTACCTCCGTTAAAAAGTTGGGAAACATGTTCCTGCCAAGATCATCCGAGCACTTCTCTGCCATTAATGTTTGCACTGTAGATCTGTTTTACGATTTCGCTCATTCACCATTCATCATTTCAATCATTTGCTCAAAATGTCCAAACCATCTAACTTTCAATATGTTCAATTGTTATTTTTAATTTGCATTCTCTGATATTTTCTTTTTATCCTATCATTCAGGGTCTTTCCACACATTCTTCGTAATGATCTCATCTCCACTGCATTTATTCTTTCATACTTTTGCCAAGTCCATGTTTCGCTACCATGTAGCAGGATAGGTACCAAAACTCCATTATGTGTTGCCAACTGCAATTCTTTGGAGAGTATATTGTTGCCAATTATGGAGTGCATGGTACCGTTCACTTTATTACTTCTTGTCACTCTACTATCGATATCTTGGACCGATCTTCCGTTCTTCGTGAACTTGCTGCCAAGATAAGTAAACTCCTGTATCTGTTCTAGACACTCGTTCACAGAGATCTGGTAAACATTCATATGTTCATCTCTTTCAAAAATCATCACTTTGGATTTGGCTACATTCATCTTCAAGTCATTCTTTATTCTTTAAGTATTCATTGTTCATCCTGCTCACCAACGCTTAGTTTTTTTTTGCATTTTACCAGAAGAACTTGATTATTATATTTGATAGAATTATAACATGATCTTGTATTTTGTACCAGTAATTACAAATATGCATTGCAAGGGAGGAGGATTCTGTTAAATTTTGGGACAATTTTTCAATATCCTTTGCCATATTAAAAAATAGAAGGCATTTATTCAACAGATAAAAATATCTCGTAATTGTAAAAATCAGCCCTTAATAAAATATTTACGAAAAAAAAAAACAGTAATCACTGATTACCTGCAGTTATTAGAGCACAAAAAGAGGGAGTACATTCTCAGAATTGAACGACTTCACTTCCCCGTTTGTCGCCTTTGGGGTGAGCACTTCACAAATTAATAATCTAATATTAACCATTTGCAGCTGATAGACGTTTAAAACCTGTTTTATGCAAATGTGTTTCTGCTGTGAAATAATTTAATCTGATGTTTGGGTCTCAGAATCTGTAACCACCTCCTATTCTCATTTTCAACACTGTATTTACTCAAGTGCAAAGGTCTATTCTGTGTAGGTAGTGCTTACAGTCTGCACAGAAATAAAGAAAAACACAATTTGTTAAGTATTTTCCTTTAATAATATTTCATTACATCTAAGGACTTGATCAGGAAAAAACAATTCACACGATCACATTACTTGTGACAAACACTTTTTTACACCAGTCTCAACAGGTTGCATTAAATTAATCCTTCACACTCTATTGGCATAGCTTTGGAGCTATTGCAGGCGCTTCCGCTTAGCTGCAACATCTGTGAGAAGTCTGTGACCACAGATAAATGTTACTAGACCAATCGCTAATAAATAGCGAATGGTTTCGAACATTGTCAAGCGCAGCCAGAAAACTACAAAGAGCCCAAGAATAGCTGAAATAAAAAATAATATATGAAAGTGAATAACTATATATTTTATTGTATGCAGTTCATTTATATCCTTGGGATTAGGTACTGTTTGTTGAATAAATAAATAAATTATAAACCTCACTGTATGACAATACATAAATAAAAATACATATTTTGCAAAGACAATTTTCAATGAAGTCGATCCTGCAGTAAGGACATTATACTACTACATACTATATATCGACAATTGCATGAGAGTTGAAGAACATGAATGTAGGCGTGGAATTGCATTCAATTCATTCCATTGAAGGAAAGTGTGCTGCTTATTGTACGCAGACGATGCAGTGATAGTGGCAGATAATGAAAGCGATTTACAAGCATTGATAACCAAGGTATATGAGGTGTGCAA
>JAPMAF010001512.1:0-10915 GCA_026537445.1 Silvatares holzenthali
TATATAAAACAGAAAAAATGCATTGAGCACATTGGGGACAAACCAACGCGGGTATTCGGTTTTTTTATCAAGTAAGCTGCAATCGGAAAAGTTGCCATAATAATAATTATTTTTTTAAGAATTCGATCTTGTACCTCTAAAGAAGGTTGGCAACCAGCGCTCTAAACAGTGGAATAATTTAATTGTTGAATACCTAAAATACTGGAAAAATAAACTAATTATTTGCTTCGAGTGTTTGCAATGAGAGCCTTCGCAGGAAACTTCGCATTGGATATAGCAAAGCTTTCCGAAAACTTTGTTTTTTATTCTCTATTTATTTTATTAATATTTAATTAATTGTACCAAAAGCTTTTAGGCCACGCTATCATCCAGTTGAATGTTTATATTCTAAATTTTTATGTAAATTCCGTTAAAATTAAATTGCACTTCTTAATACCGAGTAACTGGATCATTAGATGGACGGCTTTTCGTGAAGAACTTTTCTCGTTATATTTCCATGAAAGGTTGTGTATTAAAGGAATGGAAAGGGGGCAAACAAGATCCTTGATATGGGAAAGGAAATTCCACAAACCTTAGTCCTTTTGGTTAAGGATTCAGCCAAACTACCTTACCTTGTATAAACATATATAAGATATTGTTATATGAAAGAAAACAGTCAATTGAATCAAAGAATATGACTGTGAGTAACACCACGTATCTCCAATAGAACTCACATGGCATTCTGCTATATGGCAGAGTCATGATATAGATTGCAAAGCCAGATGATTTGGATAATTATTGTTCGTCTTTGGTCGATTGCCAATTATAATCGTAAATATGAATAACTTAAATGACACCATTTATGTGTCCATCTTCAGGGCGAGTCTGTCTGTGTAGAGAAGGCGGTCTGCCTTCTCTACACAGACATGACTGCCCAAAAGTCTTTGACTTGCGAATCTTTTGGTCGTAAAAGCCTACGAAAATACCTTTTATATTGTTTACCTCATTATTGTTTCCCACTAAAGTGGGAAACTTGAATATTAGAGATGGTCGAGTTAACGATGAATGTAAGAAGAATAAAAGAGATCTACTGTTGACAACATAATGTTTCAACTTTTAAACGGAGACAATGTTTATTTTTATATTTATTTGAAGAATACTTAGCACCAATGAACAACTAGAACAAATTAATAGTAACAAAAACTAAAATAATAATTGCATCAAAAATAAGAAAAAAAATCACAAAAACAAGCACAATAATAATAAGAAGAACAAAAACATTAATGACGATAATGAGAGCAAAATAGTAATAACAATGACAAATAATTTATAGAATAATAGCCAGAACAAAGTGCCTCAACAACCACCATGCATGTGTAACGAGATGTATGAATGTAAAGGAAGCAAGAAACGCAAAGGAAGAAATGTAAAGGAAGCAAAAATTTAAGAATAGAGAAAAGTGGCGCTTCATTCATATTCGCCAACCCCTATTTGTTTAATGTTATGTATATATGTTTTTGTATTTTAATTTGATTATTTATTATAATTTGATATGGACTGTTTCATATGGACGCTGGAAGAGAATTCCACGCTTTCGACCTCACCACCGAGAAGGCCCGCTCAGCAAAGTTCACACACGCTAAACCACAAATCGAGTGTTGTCGGTGGTAGTATTGGTAGTATTGCCGTCAAACTGCTTACGATATCGAAACATCTATGAGTAAAGAGCGCAGAAAAAAATAGTCCAACATTTTTAATTATAAATTCAATTATTTCTCTTTGATTTGAATACAGATCGAAGTAATTTTCATCTCAGCCGGTATAAAGGATCAAGTATTTTAATCAGATAGCGATTTGCCACTCAAATTCGCGATTACGAGTTCGATGGAATCGCAAATTTTACGTTGTCTTCTGGGGTAAGTTCTCGAAAGTCTCAGCCAGGGGCTGTAGGGCGACCTCTCCTAGGTAAATACTGGAGTTGTTCAGTAATAACGCAAGTTTACACAAGAGGATAATCAAAGTTGTACGCAGGTGTACTTACGATTTGTTTGAACTTGATTATGGCCGAGAAATTATTGATTCAAGGACCTCTTCATAATGAAATTCGCTACCTGGTTCGTTTCCTTTTAAACCATTACTATTTCCTGCTTACAGACAGAGACATTATTCTGATCGCTTTTAAGTTCAAAAGCTTTGGTATTTTCATCTAAAGCTTTAATAATATTTTTGTCTTAATTTCCTTCTCATTTTTTGAAAGTAAATAAATTAATTAACGAGAGACGAAAATCTTCCTTCGCATACCCGAACCGTTTTAAGGACTTACTTCTCTTCTAGTAGTTAATTTAAAACATTTTAGCTTCAAGATGTATATAGAAAGCTTACTTCTTAGTGGTACTTTTCTACCAGTAATATCCCTACATGCTTTCTGGCACCGATTTATTTATTTATTTACACAGTACTTAATAACACCAATTACAAAATAGGAATAACTGAAACTTTAACAATAATTATAGTAATAATAAATGGAAACAGAAATTATAATAACATTAGTTATAATAAAAGTAATAAAAATAAGAATCACTATAACACAAGTAATTTACAAGATGATAGTGAGAATAAAAATAATGATTATCTCAAAAAGAAATGATTTATAATAATACCTGAGTAAAATAAAAACATTTAAAATTTAGAAATCATTTGAGAAACATTTTAATACAATAAATTTAATGTCTTAACTGGTATAGTCTAAGGTAGTTGGTAGATATTAATGTCACTGGGTAATTCATTAAGTAACCGAAGAGCCCTTACCAAAGGCAACTGATCAACTGCACTGGTTCTGGCATGTGGAATATGATATAAATTATGATTACTTGCACAATAATAATTAAAGGGTTCAAAAACCCCTATATACTCCGATATTCGATTGTAAATTATTCCACGAATAAAAAGGATGAAATGATGCATCAATGAATACAATCAGCTAGTCAAATAGAATATACAGAAGTTGAGAAAATTATCTATTTATGAATAACGATTTCTGGAAACGAATGGTACGAAACTGAAGTAAGACGAAGGAACATAATTGTAAAATCAGCATAGGTAAGGTATACAAATATGGAAGTGAAAAGTTATTACCAAGTCTTCAATATTAAATGTTAACAACATTTTATGAACGTTAAATTTTAAAGACGATTTAATTTGACATACTCGTATTTACATATTTATTTTAATTTCTTATTTATTCATAATTTACAGCATTTCTGTATTTTACATAAAGTAACTGTAAGATACAAAAACAACAACGTTCAAAATATTGTTCTTAATATAATAAATTATTGAACACAAATACATTTCAAACGGTAAGTCATTAAATTTATTAACGTCAATAAGGGAAATAAATACTGAATCATGGGTCACAAATAGAGAGTAGTATAAGAAATGAAAACATTTACCTTAACATAAAAATAATGAAATATTGTTTTTATCTATAAAAATGTAAACTGATAGCACAAATCAAATCTTTTAAACCACAATTTAAAATACAGTATCTCAAATGAAAAACAACGATACACGTATAATCATTATGTGATATTGGAGTGTTATTAACTGCGTTATGTTTAAAGTAATTTGTAACATTAGGTTTTTGATAGTAGTTGGTTGGCCTCTGCACCTCGGTTTCTAAGAACGACCTTGACGTATTGCATCATTATCTAAATCTTCTAAATAACGACACTTACCTACCCCCTGTAGAGTATATACCGTACCGCAACCAAGGATTAATATAGGCATCTTAATTCAGGAACAATTTTGTCAGGAGCCTTAACCAGGAAGTTTTTTTTATTTTGTTCCATTATACTTTAATTAAGTCACTACTATAAATTAATTTCAACATACAATCTGCAAACATTTTAAATACGATATTTAAGTTAAAAAATGTTCACGCTCTTGAGGTGATTTTTTTCATAAAAACAGTGCCTAATAAATTATCCATGTAATAATAGTAACACTTGCTGCTGGTCTTAAGCTTTAAGAACACAGAAAAAAGGTCGGGATGATCTGTTTGTTTTACCAATATTTATATGGAAGATGCTCTCGGGAGCTGGCATCACTGTTTGGCAGAGCTACTCGTTTTCCGTCACCAATTTCACAGTTGATATTGAGTGCATGAGATACAGATTCTCTAATTTTTTCTTGTGTGAGACGACCCGGCTGTGGAATAACCTTCCGTCGTGTACTACCTTCTACCCTTAACATGGACTTCTTCAAACCCCGCATTAATTCTACTCTATCCCTAAGTCTTCCTTATTCCACATAGTGTCTTATGATGTTATAAGCTTGATTCGTTGGTGCCTTCTATGCGCGAATACTTAAAAAAATGTGAAATAATGATTCGTACAGTGAACATTTCAACGACCAGGGCGACATGAACAGACCGGCCGAATGGATGATAAGAAGTAGTTTGCACGCGCCACTGGTTACTTCCCAGCTACACATCTCTCCCCCTTTTATCCGATACAGATTGATGGCTGGATTCAATCACAGAGCACCGGGCCCACGTGTCTACTGACGGGCTGTTCTACGTTATAAATAAGGCTTCTCGGTTAACTGCTGGATTACTTTGTTAGGGGATTACACCGCCGCGTCCCATCTATCCTCCACTATTATTTTATACAATCCACATATTATCTAAGGCTGACAAATGCTCAGGTGAACCGCATGTACGTAATTGCAGTGATTAGAATTTGCTAACCAAAATGTTAGCTGCAATAAGCCAGCGGTTTTTCGTTCCTAAAACTATTCTCTCCTTCGACGCTAACTGCTCATTTAATTTCAATTTATATTCAGTTACTTTGAAGGAAATTTTTTAATATACTTATTTTTAATATTTTTTTGGTCTCTGACCACATAGTTTATAATTAATTCTAACCATGTCAGCTTATACTTAAGCCATGATCACAGAATCTAAAATATATTTCAGACTTATTGTCTTATTACTAGAATTTAAAATTGATTTTAGATTCTATAATTTTGATTTATATATAAGCAGAAACTAATAAGAAATAATTGTTTATAAAAATATGTATTTTGCGGACAAAGGCCAAGAAAAAGATACGCCTCATTTAATACTGTAATACACCTAAAAGATTTGAAATCAGTTATCGTTCTAGGTACAAACATATACATAACATTACGTTATGTATCGATAGGGGTAGGCAGAGAGAATGGAGCGCGTCATGTCTTTATCCTGACAAAACTTTATGCGTACTTCGTATTCATACATCTCTACATACACACGCATGACGGTTGTTGAAGCTTCTCATAATGCCTTCTAAGAGAGTGAGAATTATACTCCTGCCAAGTTTTTCTAGATCTACTTCTACTTAAAATCTGCCATATTCTCCAAATAAATTTGTTTTATTAAACTTTTATTCAAAATTTTAATACTACAAAAATGAGACAATCTCACACATAATATACGATCGTATAAGGCAACTATATAGCAAAATAGCCAAAAACTGCTCTTGATATGATTTTTTATAAAATCAGCGCTCAGTAAATCATTCATATAATAAATAAATGAATCACCCTAATGCTCTTAGATGTAGGCAGAGAAAATGGAGCGCTACCTGTATCTATCCAACACACACCTCTTGACTCTTCTACATTTATATATACGACGGTGTTAAAGCTTCTCACATTTCCTATATTCAGAAGTTAAGATGTCAAATTTTCTAAGCTTTCCTCGTACTGTTGCTATTCTTAGATTCGCACTGTAAATCTGTTTTACTAATCTTTTTTTCGCCATTTGCTCGTCATTTCCAAACCATCTCAAATATCAAATTATCCTTGTCAAAGAATAGTGAACACATCGTTGTTGCTTGTAGATTGCACGCTACAATAGAGATCGAAATGTTAGCAAACAAAATGTCGCAATAGGGCATAACTACACAAAAGTATTTAACTTGCGAAGATACTCGCTTTTTCGTTTTCAGATGCAATACGGGTATGTAGTGGGACAGCAGATACTCGCAGACATAGAGCACATTCTTACAGTTTAAAGATTGACTGAAAATTTCTAACGTTTTAATAAAATATATTGTTTTATTTGTTCGAACAAAGCGATTGTTGAACGTTTGAGAATCACTTTCTCTCATAAGTATTTTCGTAGTCTTTCTCTCATATACATTCAGACATGATTCAAATTTGTAGGGAAATGTATTTCCCTAAATGCTTCTATAACTAGATTCAGGATCCAGGGATCACTGAGCACTTTAATAAACGCCATTGCTCCAACTGCAGCATTACGAGTAAACCAGGGATCCGTTTTACGGAATTCTGTCTGCTTAATATGATAACGTCGATACCAGAAACATCTTTAACATTTTTCAAACAAATCGTAATGAGTTATTTTCATAAATTGTAAATCCAAACTCTGTTTTTAATTAAACTTAAGCTCAGCTGTATCCTCATAGTCGTAGACGTATACTGGGGTTAACTAGGCAAATAATTTTAGCGTTAATTATTATTTATTTTACGAGATATCGTCTAGGAAAATATTCCAAATTGTGAACAAAAACTCATTACCACTCGCGAGTGGTAATGAGTTTTTACATACATAACATCATACATAACATCACACCATTTTTAGATAGGGTGAGCAGACAGAATTTAGCGCCACTTGTCTTTATCCTGACACACAAGCTTTGCATCATCTACATTCATGCATTTCGTTAAATACGCATGGCGCATTTTTCTATAGCTTCCACGTGTTGCTCTCTTAATTAGATTCGCGCTGCAGATCTTTTTTATTGATCTTTCATTTGTCATTTGCTCGACATGTCCAAACCATATCAAAATTTCAATTTTTTTTTACCCATCACTGTCACCTACAATTAGCATTTTTTTCTCATATTTAATTTCTTATCTTATAATGATACGATAAGAAATGAAATAGAAAAAATGCCAATTGAAGGTGACAGCGACGGGTAAAAAAAAATTGCGAAAATACCCTTAATGAAGGGTATTTTCGCAAATTCTTATCAACGAGCTCACCTCCGCAGCATTTATTCTTTCTACTTTTATCCTTTTTCAGCCAAATTCACGTTTCACTACCATACAGTAAGGTAGCTGCCATTATGTATCGCCAAACTGATATTCCTTGAAATGTTAATTTTAATTTAGCATTTAATTAAAGCGAAAAATGAATGGAAGCGAAGCTATTAATTCCGTTCAACGTATCTGCGTAACATTTTAAATTGAATTAATTAAAGAAACAAGGATAATCGCGTGTCACTACTAAAATATTCATATCGCGAACCGCTCTAATTCGAGAAATTTATTTCCCATATGTGGCCCCAGACCCATTGCGGAGCTTTTGACCGTCGCCTGCCGCGTAAGCTCATTAAGCTCCTCCGGACGCTTAAGTGGAAGGAAAGCTCCGCGCTCTCTATTTACACTTATTAAATAAAACTTGGACTCGTACGTATACGAGGTCGCGTCATTGCTACGCAGACATATCTGGGAATGTTTGTTTTACGGATAATTAAATGGAAAAAAATAATATGTTTTCTGGGAATCGTCTATGTTTCGACCTTTTTGCTTGAAGAACTGTATCAGAATCTTACATTTCTTTACATAAATAATATATTTGATAATTGAATGTGTGATTAAACTGTATATACGACTGAGTGAGGAATTCAGATATAAAAAAAATGCGGAACGGGTGCGAGCGTAATTGATCAAATTGAAGAGAAATTCTTAAAGATGGTTTGGACATATTGCACAAATGGATAACGAGAGATTAGTTCGGAAAATGTATACGGTGCGAAAAGAGACCGAGTTCTGAGCGACTGAGTAGCGTTACAAAATGATTTGCAGTCAGCTGTGTGTTTATATACTTATTGACATACTATTAGCAATCCGGTCGAGGTTACGTAGACCGACAGTAGTGGGCGCCAAATCTCCGATTGGCTAAATTCTTAACATACACGTGTCGTATTGGGCATGTACCCACTATTTCGGGATATTGTTGCTATTAGTCCCGTTATTCCCAATGACATATATTATTGGCGGTTATTCTTGACTCACTCGAGCGACGCTCTGTTGTTGGATATTTCTGTTACAAGATTTCTTTCATTGATCTCTTTGCACTATTAATGGGATACTTTACTGAGGAATTAAGAAATTATAATATTGTACCAGCCTTACATACTTCTGTCGCTTCGCCAAGGTATCGAAAATTGATTGTACTGTAATATAGAAGGTATGTTACAAGTTAGGTGGCGAATGAAGGGCCATTTGAATTCGTGTGTGCTAACTATATTAGCTGTGCGCAACAGGCTAGATCGGATAAGGTATTAAACTGAATCCTTTCTCTATGGTCAGACACGCAATATACGAATTTACGACGTGAAATTAAATTATTCAAGGCGTATCAACTAAATGGCAGATGCGGAACTAAGTAGAACCGGAAATTGTATACATTTGGGCGATTATAAACCTTCATACCTCTAAAATTGAAGAATTCATGTATTAGTTATGAATCGAAATTAAGAAGTCTTCTAAAAATTTACATATCATATATGTTGCAATTGCTTTCTTCGCTTTTGCCTATTCATATTGATATTTTTTGAATTATCATGTATATGTATGTTGTATTGGTTTTTTTTTCTCTGTTTATATTATTAAACTTTTTGTACTATAATTTTTCTGCTATATTCTATAATTTACTACTTTTATCATTTTAATTATTTCGTAGTTTGTAAGTACATAATAAAATCTTTCAAAGATTTTTATGTCCGTAAGGGATAAATAAATAAAAACCCTGAGAAATATTTCCGAACAAGATAGGTTGATTATATTAAGGGATCATCTGCTAGAAGTCAGTAGAACGAAAGAATTGTGAGTTCATGTATATTACTATAAATGGAGATGATTATATTTACTCATTTAATTAAGGCACCTAAACACATTTTTAACAAGCGTCAGTCTGGTGTGTTGTTTACAAGCCTACGTAAGCATATCGTTTTATATAGCAGTTGAAAAAAGTTCTCGAAATGGAATTCTAACATAACAGTATTATTACTTTGTATCTGGCTTAAAAATCGGAACTAATTGTAAATGATCATCGATATTTACGTGAGAACAAAATGTTTGTGTATCGGACCATTACACGATACAATGATACTGGTACAATCAAAAAACGCCATAAAGATAGACATCCAAAATTTACAATATCACCAAAAAGGTTCGAAAAGAGAAGATCAGAATTCAATGTAATCCCCGACAAAGACCAGTTCAATTGGCGAAAAATCTCAATATCTTTGCTCAAAGCATGGAATGCATATTAAAAATAAACTACAATTGGGGCACACAAATTAGTACAAAAGGCAGTTCGCCTAGCACGACGCCTTACTTTGTGCTTGGAAATCACGCTGGTCCATCTTATCCGCCGGTAGGACCACATTTAACTTCTTTCCTGACATAAGGTCCAGACTCCGATCCTCCTGGGTTGTTCCTAGTTATTGGACATCCTAGTTTCTAACAGGTCACAGTAGCTTCAATAGTAGACTTGCATCATTTAACCTTGTTCCATCGGTCTCCTGTCAGTTCTGTGGTGACAACAATCAGACTTCTGAGCACCTTTTATGGTCTTGTGAATACCCATTCATCAAGTACAACAGGGATGAGCTTGTCACTGCTGTTCGTGGCCCCTTTTCAGGTCCTATTGGACATGCGGACTTCGTGGCCTCTCGAAGCAATTAGTTGGCGTTTTCAAGATTTTGTCAATTATTCGGTAACATTATCTCCAGCTAGTTCTGTCTTCCAGAGAAGAAGTCACCCTTTCTCTGATGATTATTTCGTAATCCATGAGGGTATCTTCTTGATACCCTTATCAATTGCTCCTTTTAGCACTAAAGGTGCAGGGCCATGAAGTTGAGAGCTCCTTCCGGGCTGCTCTCTCGTTTGGCTAACGAGTCATTTATTTTCAACTGACATGCGTATTGACAAAGAAACTCGATTCGTTTCCAGATGCAATACGGGTATGTAGTGGGACAGCAGGACTCTAACCACTCATTTTCATTAAACAGGGCGTAAAAGTAAATCAATAAATCTACAATGAAAAGGTTTTAAACGATGCTTCGATGCCTTTAGCATGTAAACAATTCGATAAAAACTATTGGACGTTTCAACAAGGCTCGGAAACATTCTATAAAGCTCGTGAAATCCAACGCTTTTTTTTACAAGAAAAAGTTCCTAGCTTAATTTTTTCACAACAATGGCCGCCTTATCTCACGAACTTAAACCCAATGGATTTTCCATATAGTCCATTCTGGAGGCCAAAGTATCAACAAAAAAATATGAGACGGTAGACGCCTTAAAGAAGATCGGACCACAGTCGTGCAGCGTGTGAAACCTTTACGGATAGACTCGATGCTAATATCCATGCTTTTTTGTTAAATTTGAAATGTTTTTTCAAATACTGAAGTATTGAAAATAAAAAATTACAAATTTACAGCATTCTTAAATGGTTCGCTACATGAAGGTATGCGACAGAGAGGCCGGCCAAGGAAATTGTGGCTCTGTTCGTAGTCGGAATAATCGCAGAGCATGCATGAGGAGGTGTATGTAATGAACTAAAATTAAATCCGACAAAAACAGAGTTCATTTGGATCGCGTCATCAGGTCGACAACATTTCATCAAACACAGTCCCATCAACATCAACGGAACTATGATCGTCCCCATGAAGGAGGTAAAATTTTTGGTTGTCACGATCGATAGTTGTTTATCATTCGACAACCATATATCAAACACAGTTCGCTCTGGATTCTATCATCTAAGAGAGCTTAGTGTCTCTCGCGCGATGCCGCAAAGACCCTCATAAACGCACTAGTGGTGTCCCGCCTTGATTACTGTAATGGTTTATTTGCTAGC
>JAPMAF010001513.1:0-10912 GCA_026537445.1 Silvatares holzenthali
ATTGTCAGACTTATTTACAAAAAACTATAGGAGCTATGCTAACGCGTGCCTACGGCCCGCAGGCCGGGACCGAACTCGAAGTATATTTATAAGTGAGTGTGTAAACTTTTTTAGAATAGATTGTTGTGGTAACAATATCGTATTCTCTAAGGTAGGTGAACTACCTCTAAAAAATTCCAGAGGATTGCAATTCTGGACGATGCGCTTAGAAGCTTCTAGATACATAGAATTTACCTCACGTATATCATTGTCGATTGTGTTAGCATCGCTACCACTGTAGCACTGCTAACATAATCGACAATAACAATGTTGCTCCAGAGCGATACAAGATCTACTCTTTTTCAGCTTGGAGTCAATGTACATTTTTAAATGCATTTTCTAAATTCTTTAAATATATTTTTACTCATATATTTGTAATATCTGAATCGAAAAATGCATTTTTTATGTATTTTTTTCACTCCGGCGAAATTCGAAAACGCGACCTCCAGTGTTCTTTCAACTCTGTGTTTTGACCACTCGACCACGAGGAAGACAATTTAATAATATAATTAAATTTCCTGGTTAAGACGAAAATAGTTTTTATTAAATTATAATCCAACGGATAACAATTTCTTGTAAATTTAAAACAAATTATAATTGATAAGTTTTTTTAATATTTGATAAAGAATCCCATCCTTTACCAGAACCGATCGATGCGAAGTAATAAATATTAATGACAACACTTATATTTATGTAATTATATATTTCAAAAGTTGTATTTCATAATTAAATAATCGTTTTTGGATGGAGTGACCAAATGATTTTGGCTGCCGAGATTTCGCCACACGTCTTTGAGAAAAGCAGAAGACCAAAACGCGCGGAGATAGATTTTCCATTGTCCATGCCCAGTCATAAGGGATCGATTATTTAAACTATGCATCGTTTTTATTTGATATGGTTTGGTGATAATTGCTAAATAAAAAATAAAGTAACTTTATTTACCAGGAACCAAATGCAAAGCTTCAAGTGCGTCAGTTCAACAATTCATACAAGCATATGAGTAGGTACTCAAACTATGTACCTCGGTCGACCAAATTGTTAGTATTTACTAGTTGGCTAGTATTACCAACTTTTAAAATTAGGAACTTAATTATTTAGGCTGAGAGCACCCTAGTGAATGAAGGCCATTACATGTATTAAAAAAAACTTAATTATTTAATCTATGATTATAAAATTCATAGATAAACCACCCCTAGAAACATAGCAGAATTTGAATTCCATTGCGTTCTATCTTGCTTAGATCCGCTTCCTCTCTCCCCTACTCCTATTGGTCAGATACCAAGATAAGTAAATGCGAGGAGGTTTCCTCACAACAATTTTATACGGAATAATACAAACCATGACGTCACGTACGTTTACTACAAAGCGGCAATCAATCGTTATAATGTATTAAAACAGTATGCGTTAAGATTTTTAACGCGGATTACTTATGTAGTGCCATTTTTGTTAGAATATCACCTCAAGAGCGCTGCATGGATAGATCATATTGTTGAATTGTTATTTATCTATTTTCTTTAGAAATAACGTGTAACCGGAAATTGAATACGAATTAATTGTTCCGACCCAGAAGGCAAAATTGAAACCCATTTTTCTATTTTTCTTACCATTTTATACATCATCTATCTAGATCAGCAGCGATCGATACGACTGCAAATGCAAATGTTAAGTAGCAAATGCAAATGCTTCGTGATTTGCACTGGCTTCGTTGTCTGGAAAGAGTCGTGTATAAAGTATGCTGGTTAATGTACAAGTACGTGCATGACGAGGCGCCACTATAGCGATATATATCTTTATATAGTGAGATATATCTCGTTTTCATATAGTGAGATATATCTCAAGGAATTGTGTGTTTCCGATTCTCTGAATGATTGACGTACTTTCAGACCGGCTTACTGAAATACTGCGAGAAGAATGACGGAGCCAACAGGAAACCATAAAACGGGAGTTCAGTAGCGGGAATGTTTTCAGTCCGTCCAAGATAATTTTTAGAGGCCGATTAAAAACGTATTAAAACGGCGCTATATAAATTATCCATGTTAATAATATGAGCAATAGAAGAAATAATTTTAATGTAATTTATATCTGACCATGAAACAAAAATAATTCTATTTCACTTCATATAGAGTGCTGAATGATGATATTCCGAAGGCGAAATAAAACCTTTCACTTTTGGCTAGCCTAGAGTAATGATGCATCTCTAACAACTTGAAAGATCTTCTCTCGGTCAGCGTTATCGCCCATTTGTAAATGTAAAATATTTTATTATATCTCTCGTTTTTCTATTTTCTTTTCTTTCATCGTCTTGCTTTTTATCCAATCTGGCCTTGTTTTTGATTTTTCCGATTAGCCCTCCCTCTTACATACTGTTCAGCCTGAGGTTGTTTGTTGCTGATAAGTAACATTGACTTCAGACTGATTTATATTGCGACTAATGGAACGTGGATTTCCAATAGTATTAACTGGTAAATATTGCCTCATAGTAATAAATTTGCTTTAGTACACCTGATTGCAGATGAAGAATTAAAAAAATTGGTTCACGAACGTTTTACTTGAAAATGCCTTCAACGCATGAAGTCTTAAGAAAGAATATAACTTGAGGAGATCACTGGTAAGAATATCAAGTCTTTGTTTTTGAAGAAAAGATCGGTCTGAATGCCAGCCCTTAAGGTATGTGATGTTATCAAAGTGACACCGGATAGTAGTAATATCATCGATTTAATTAAGTTGGAAAGCTATGTACCACACACATATTGTTTACCGTGGTGCAGAAGACAAGTAGAATACGACTGCATGTACTAGGGAATATTAGTGCAGTGGTATTACATTTGCCTCCACCACAGAAAACAATCCATGTGATAGCATATATAATTAAAGGAAATCAAAGAAATTGATTTATTTTAAGCATTAACATTCAGACTGATCTTTTCTCTACTAAATCTACAGAAACATCAATCGGAAACCCTCCATTTTAATAAGGTACATCCATTGTAATTGTTCCAAATTAACACGCATACAAAGAGCATATTATTGGCAATTATGGAATCCATGGCACCGTTCACTTTTACCTTGCCTGCTGACACTCTTTTATCGATATGTTTGACCAATCTACCGTCCCTCGTAAACTTGCTGCCAAGATAAATAAACTCTTGCACCTGTTCTAGACACTCGTCGTTCGCAGAGATCTGTGAACGATGACTGAAATGATAACATTATAATATTAATATATCTCTGAGTAATCTCAGCTCTTACAATTCTATGGAAGGCACGTTTCTGATTAAATGTAAACTTACTCTTAAATGCAAAACATTTTTTGTATTTTTTTGCTCAAATTGCTCAAGTAAGTTAACCTAGTAAATCGTCGTTAAATCACGGAGCGTGCTCGCGTTCGCCCTAGCGGCGTTTTCCGGAAACAATTTTCGGATCGATTCTGGCGCGATTTCTTGTGACAGTTCAGTGTGACGTGAAATTCGCGCGGTTCCGTTCGCCCTGTCAATGAAGCATGGAAGAGAAATATGTGATCGCTCTTGACATCGGGACGTCCACGATTATTTGTCAAGTGTTCAACTCACGCGCCGAACCAGTCGGGAAGGCAACGGACACAGTAAGTAGCTGAACAATATCTCCCGAGCCATCCCCTTCGAATGTAACCGATCCGACCAGATTAATGACAGCTGGATCGGATGTCTTGAAAATTTAACGCACCGGGAGAATAACAAATTTACTACTTGTAACCCATCCAGATCCTGCGTGAGATACGCACAATGACGGTTTATAACGTTCATTGATATTTTCGGAGTGGTTCTTCGGCGTTATATTAAAATTGCCCTTAACGTAAATATAAATACGAGCGCAATACGCGTATGTACTTGGAACAAATGAAAATATCAAACCCTTTTGACATCTTGACAATCAGATTTATTGAATTGTTTTTGTTTAAAGTATCTCGTTTTTAATTTGTTTCATTCATTTTTAACTCTTCAATCCATCGCCACTTACAATCTTACCTTATTAGAGATTTCCTTGTAAATGATGCAATATTATTGTCATTCAAGGATTTCGTGATAGATCTGTTTCGTGTTTTTTTTTAATTTAATAAATTCCAAATTATCACATTAAATCCTGATAATTCAATACTTACAACGCACTATACATTGATGTTTAAACACAAATGCTTAGCTGTATCTTGATTTCGATTTTTATTATTATTATGTGATTAAATGTTGAATTTGCAGTGTGATTTATAAGTGACACATGAGACACTATGACACCACCATTCATCTGGGCCTGTAACACTTAGTGCAATTGCACATGTAAATGCTGTGTAGCAGTAGGAAGAGAGAACGAAAACCTGATTATTCAGTTCTAGTCACGAAACACGGATATATCCATTTTTTGCGGCGTACAATACTGTGGTATTGCTCCAGGGCGATACAAAGATTAAAACTCTTTGTCAGTCTAGAATGAATAAACCTCTTTAAAATTATTTTTGGCTGATTTTTGATACTCCAAAAATAACTCTTAAACATTTTTTTGAAATCACCACCAAAAATGCAATTCAGCTGTTTTTTTTCCACTCCGGTGGGATTCGAACCGCGACCTCCAGCGCTTTAGTTAAGTATCCTAGCCACTAAACCACGAGGCCGACAATGATGAAGATATCATAGCGATAGTGTTTTAGTGATGACGAATAGCAGCGAATTTTGACTTGAAAATATTAGCGGTAACACGGTTTATTTTCGATGTACAATACAAAACCACGCCGTTACTCCTTCGAGGAAAAGGCAGAGAGGATCGAGCGCCATACCACTTAATCTTGGCATATATCTCTTGCCTCATCACGTAAAATTTACTTACTAATCTCACGGTATCCATTCGTTCAACAAGGAATTTCTCTTTATTTTATCAATAACGCTCGTACCCGCTCCACACTCTTTCCTTATATCTGAATTCCTTATTCTGTCATATACTATCATATATTTTTTCCCATTTTCGATGTACCGCTCAGATAAACGCTTACATCCGAATACGGGCGTAGAACCATAAGAATGTTCAAGTTGGTGTGTAATACAATACTGGACGATATTATTGCTCTGGAACAATGCATGATCTCCCATTGTTTAAGCCATTTTGGACGTTGTCGGTGACAGTTGATATGGTTATATGATCCTGACAAATATACCTGCTGACTAGATTAACATACTTACATAACATCGCGCCATTTCTCGATAGGAGTAGGCAGAGAGAATGGAGCGCCACTTGTCTCTATCCTGACACACAACCCTAGTTTCCTCCACGTTAATGCATCTCCTCTTACTCGCACGACGGTTGTTGTGGCTACTAACATTGCCTCCGTTAAGAAGTTGGGAAACGTCTAACTTTCATTCTATTTATGATTGTTACATTTGATTTGCATTCTTCTCTGATATTTTCATTTCTTATTCTATCAATCAGGGTCTTTCCACACATTTTTCGTAATGATCTCATCTCCACTGCATTTATTCTGCTTTCATCCTTCTTTTGCCAAGTCCAAGTTTCGCTACCATACAGCAAGGTAGGTGCCAAGATTCCATTATGTATTGCCAACTGCGATTCTTTGGAGAGCATATTATTGCCAATTATGGAGTGCATGGCACCGTTCCCTTTATTACCTGCTGTCACTTCTATCGATATCTTCAACCGACCTACCGTCCCCCGTGAACTTGCTGCCAAGATAAGTAAACTCCTGCACCTGTCCTAGACACTCGTTGTTCACCGAGATTTGGCAAATAGTCATATGTTTATCTCTTTTAAAAATCATCACTTTGGATTTGGTTACATTCATCTTCAAGTCATTCTTTAAGCATTCTTTGTACATCCTGCTCACCAACGCTTATAGAGCCTCTTTATATTCTGCCAGAAGTACAGCGTCATCAGCATACAAAAGACAACACACTTCGAAATCTTGCATTTTCACTCCTTTGTTGACTAGATTTGATTCTAAATTAAATTTAATGTTTCAATTGCATTTCCATTCGCCTCTAGCGTTGCAGTAAACAATACGCGTACGATGTATTAAAAGGTTTCGCAATAAGGCCAATGTGTCGGCCTCGTGATCGAGTAAAGACACATGACTAAAGCGTTGGAAGAACGCTGTAGGTCGCGGGCTCGAATCCCGCCGGGGGGGGGGGGGGAATATGTATGTAAAATGTATTTTCCATTCAGATTTTAAATATATGTGTAAAAATATATTTAAAAAAATTCAAAACAGTAAAAAATGATTTTAATAATATACATTCACTCTGGACTGATAAAAAGTGGTAGATCTTGTATCGTCCTGGAGCAATACCACCGTTCGTTATTGTAAGCCACGTGAAATTGATTTATCCATGTTTCGTGACTAGAACTGAATAACCAGGTTTTCAATCTCTCCTCCGACTGCTTCACAGTACACTCCGACTGTACAGTATGTTACAGACCCAGGCGGATGGTGGTGTCATGGTATCTCATGTTTAGTAGAAAGTAAAAAAAGAAGAGTGACCGTATAGCAGTGCATATCGGATTGGTGCCGACTTTGATGTACGGAAGCGAAGCTAGGACATGGCAGAAAAGGATTGAAAGTAGAAAAAGAGCTATTAAAATAAGACATCTTACATGTTACGTATATATTACAATATGTAAAAATTGAACTCTGGCTGCAAAATGAATTGTATTATATCTAACAGTTATTTGTTTTTTGATTGTAGAGTTATTGTGGTGGGATTTGGCTCTTCTTTAAAATCAAAAATAGTGGGTTCATATTTTGTTTCGGGACTGTAGCTGTAAACCCACATTTAATCACCTGTTCCACAATGTCCACATTGTTCCATAGTTTCCACTATGTTTTACAACAAATTTAACACCCCTTCGTTGAATGTGATAAACATGGCATTGCACCAAATGCCTCTCAAATTGTGTCACATCAAATTGTATCTACAGTCCACTATCCTTGTTAAACCTTGGTTCCATAATTTCACATCTATCCCCAAACAATTCACGTCATCTATCACTAGAATGAAATTATTACATTCTTGTTGTCTCAGTCACATCTATCCCCAAACAATTCATCTCATCTATCACTAGAATGAGATTATTACATTCGAGTTGTCCCAGTCATCGTGGCAAATTTCATATTGTCGATTCTTCATTATGTGATTGTGGGTTTGAAGAAATGCTCAATCTTATGTTTTTCAATGATCAATATTATATATTTTTTGATTGTATATTATATTTCGTATTGTTTATTTTATATAATATTGTATATTTTTTGCTCAATCATCAATGATCAATACCCTGAATTTATGTCATAATTGATAAAATTTCATGTTGAACTTCCAATTAATATGTCCTCTTTATTAATTCACAATAAGCTTTTTATCAATTCTAATAATCGTAAATCCCTTCTTTTCTCATTGTAACTTCCACATAGCATCGCGTGATGTTTTAGACTTGCCTCGGTGGTGTCTCATATGTGGCGAAACCGATAAAAAAAACCAATGTAATTACATATTATCTTGTCAAAATTTGTGAAGTGAAACTACTTAAAATATATTTTTTTGTAATATATCAAAATTACAAACCACCTAACAATCTTATTTGTTAATTGACTGAGAACATCCCTGGTGTAAAAAAAGACTGCTATAAATATTTTAAAAAAAATCTGATTCATACCTATGCCTTAGGTTGCCCGAATCTCGTGGTACACACGTGGGTCACACGCATATCGCGGCGGACGGGCCACCTTCACGAAAATCGTCACAGTGATTGACGCGACCGCGCTTGAATTCTGCGAACCGGCTACAAATTGCGTCTTGCTCGGTGCTTCATCGCCCAAAGCTGAGCGAAGCTCTGCTGAGCGTCCAAATACACAAAAGCGTATGGAATCATGTAGCGAAAGTTTCCCAAGTTAATTCCAACGTAATGAAGACACGCAATTTTTAAAATGATGTCACAATGAAATAAACGACTGAAAGATTAAGTAAGAGTTTCTCTGCAGCCAAAGAGTTCAATTATTAAATAATGTTATTACTTTTAAATATTGTTTACCTAAGTAAGTATTTCCGGAAATTTCCGGTGTGACTTATGTATAATTTCATTATTTTATGTATGTACCAGAAACTGTGCGTTCTGGATTTAGCTTTGTTTTACCAAAAACTTGCTTTGAAAATCAACATTATCATCATAAGTACGACTTCACACAGTCCATACACCGTAATTTTGGTTTACCGACGCTTTTGCATCCTTACGGTTGGGTGATAATTAAGCATTTAACATAGTTATTCATTCCTATTGAATGTCCCATCTTATTTTAGTGCACTTTATGATGTCGGTATATAGCTCACGGTTAAATCTGTAACGCCAACGACCCATTTCATTCACTGATCCATATATTCAAACGCTCCGATTGTTTTTGCGTTAGACTTGCTGAATACCTAAGTCTCAGAAGCGCACAATTACATCAATATTGGCTTAATAAGGATTTTGTAGAGCACTAACTTTTCGCTGCAATAGCTTTAATGGTAATTGTTTCTGGAGGCCATGAAATCCAACATTGTTAGATGTTTAAAACATGATTATTACATTAGAACACCTTTAAAACATGATTATTACATTAGAACACATTTAAAACATGATTATTACATTAGAACACATTTAAAACATGATTATTACATTAGAACACATTTAAAACATGATTATTACAAATAGTCCCCCAAGATGGTTAATTTAAGCTCTTTCTGAAAACAGATATTGATCACTAATATACTATTGTCTTTTTAGTCTCTTTGTGTCTTTTCTTTTACAAGCACTGTGCTTTATATTTTACATGTGGCCAAACCAATAACACTGACAGATCAGATGTCATTTTTCAGTTTTTGTTTCATTATCTATTCTCTTTTAGTCTTTATCTTTTAGTCGTTTTTAGTCTTTGGCGAACAAATTTATTTACGGTTGTTAAATTATGTAATTTGAGTTCATAGATTTTTTATATAAATATTTATGGTCTTTATCCACTGAGGAAGTTCTCAGATAAATTACACTTAAAATGGTTAGGTGGTTTATATACACATATTTAATTATAATAATACAGAATATTACGTTTTAAGCTGCTTACTTTCAAAAAATTAGATGAGACAATATATACATGAAGAATATTGAGACTTTATAAGGAGGAGATATTAATTGGAGGTTTACATGATATTTAATAAATTTCGACATGTATTCATGGTACAAATATTCATTGGCGTTTTCGAAAACTCTTTGCTACTGATAAAATTCAATGGACTGACTTCAGCTTTTGCGATAGCTATTCGAAAGTAATTTCGAAAAACACATTGGCAGATATCTCCGGTCATTGATAGAACATTCGAAAAGGTACGGTTAAGAGATGAGTGAGAATATGAAAGCGGGCATGATGACTAAGGCAACTAGAATGAACTTATCGCATTCTTGTGACGTATGAGATAAATTGATTGAAGACAGAAATGAAATTATGGAACCAAGGCTCTACGTGGATTGTGGATTGAATCAACAAATATGTGATAACTAGATGGCCCTTTAATTGAGATAACTTGTCATTCCAATAGCCATTGGAAACAAATATTTGATCGAATTACAGGAACATATTCTGAAATGGAGATGAGTTCACACATATGTACTCTATACCAGATAGCTAATTCAGCTGCTAGGTCAGCAATTTCATTCCCTTTAATTCCCAGGTGGCTTGGATTCCAAGCTACGATGATATTCGAATGTGTGGTTACTTTTTCAACTGAAAAAATACTAGATTTTTAACTGAGTTTTACTTGCTGAAAACTTAAAAATTAGTAAAAAACCTTATCTGTAAATTTTCTATCATAAATATTGTATTGTGGACGAAATCAGTATGCATAGTTTTTCATACATTTGTATGAAACAGTCTCACACATTCGCTTTTACATGTGTTGATGTATATCAGATGCTTCAATCGAATGCTGTTGCATATGCTATTCTATGCTGAATGAAACAGATACACAATGTTATGACTTTTCCTTCCACATATTATCCGATTATCAAATTTTGTCTGCATGGATATATATATAGTCGCGCCTCAAGTAAAATGCGATATTTGAGACCACGTGTTTTATGATGAAAGTATTCCACTTTATAATGCTTAGCAATTTTTAGCAGTTCCTTTATCCTTGTGCGTAAAATGCAAGATTTCCACGCTTATTCCTAGGTCTGTTCTGAGCATTCCAGGACAGAGCTTTTGAATCATCTAAAACTGTTTTAAATCAATATATCCGTGCGTTTAATTCTAGCATACGTTTCACTTCTATTTTATTTATATTCATATATGTATATACAGTTTCATGCGTGAGATCGTTCCAGCTACGCATTAAGCCACCCCTACAGATATGGTATGGTTTATTTTGTTTTCCAGTATTACCTTGGATGACTTGTCCATCTACATCTCTTTCTGCACTTCCATCATTGTTTTCACTACTGGTTGCACTACATCTCTTTCTGCACTTCCATCATCATTTCATTGAAATACTTTACGTGGTCAGGTCAGAAATAAAATGTTTCAAATTATCTTCGGTTACTTTGGAGTCAATTTTTAAATTCCATTTATTTTTATTTTCTTAGCCTTTAAACACAAAGATATTTTATTTAATTAATTCTTCCAACTAGTTTCGACTTTTTAACGAGTCATAATCACAGAATTCAAAACCAGTTAAACGAATTAATTATATAAAATATATTGTGTGGTTAAAGACTAAGAAAATAAAACATTTCAATTCATTCGATTTGTTCGATGGTAACTTTGTGATAGGAGACTTCCATATTTATTTATTGTCAATTATTTAGAAACTAAATA
>JAPMAF010001514.1:0-10905 GCA_026537445.1 Silvatares holzenthali
GTTCTGTTCGTAGTCGGAATAATCGCAGAGCATGCATGAAGAGGTGTATGAATGTGGAAGAAGCAAGAGATGTATGTTAGGATAGAATTGTCTGGCGCTCGATCCTCTCTGCCTACCCTTTCGGAGAAACGGCGTGATGATATTATAATAATAATAATTAAAATTTATATGTTACATATAAGAAAGTTATATTTACTTTAAAAAAAGTAGAGGTGCTATACTTTTTTTTTTAAGGAACAATACCCTATTTAATAATTTTATACCGGTTCTTGAGAAAATTGTGCGTTTTTAACGTCTGATTTCCAAACTAATATTCTGCATTAACCATTACTCGATATTTTTGAGATGATTTATTTATCTTTTATTGTATATATTATATTTTTTCAGGATATTGAGTACATAACGCTTAATTTGCTCACATAAATAATTCAAAGTTTAAGCTATCTCATGTGATAAACCTACATGGTAAGGAAAACTTAGTAGATGAAACGAAAATACGCAAATATTTCCATATCGATACAAATAATACAAAAAATATGAATCACATGATAACGATATGCTGGTTATAGAACGAAAAATGATATGATCATATAGCAACATTTTAAAACGACAACTGAATGTCAGATGGTTTGTTATGTATTAAAATCTTAGGTGCAAAATGAAAGAGTTAAAAAAAAATAATATGTTTACTTAATATATAATAATGTATATTGTTTTTAGCATTATCTAGCAATTATTAATATTATTATTATTATTAACATGGTTAACTTATATAGCGCCGTTTTCGTAAGAAAATCACCTCAAGGTCGCTTATTTAGAATTGACTGATTATAACGTGTTGGTGTAAATAACAGTGTTAGTTTCTACGTTGATGTATAGAAGGAAACTTGGATCTGACAGAAGAAGAACGAAAGTAGAATAAATGCTGTAGAGATGAGATCTCATAAAAGATTCTATGGTTAAACGACGTATGACAGAGTAAGAAACATAGATATAAGGAATGAATGCAGAGTAAGTTTAATAAAATTAAGAAAAATGTATTGAGATGGTTTGTTGATGTAGAGCCAATGGGCGCAGAGAGGCTAGTACGGAAGATCTATGACGCAAATGTTGAAGGCACGCGTCACCCAAGGAAAACATGACATAATCAGATCGACTAAATATTAATCGATGGTTCTGTCCGCAGTCATAGGAATCTCAGAGCATGAATGAGGAGATGTATGAACGTGAGCGAGGCAAGAACTGTGTGTCAGGATAAGATAGAGTAGCGTTCGATCCTTCCTGCTTACCCCTACTGAGAAACGGCGTGATGGTACATCGTATTGTTTTATTGACTGATTACAATTGCGTAAGACCTATATTTTGAAATTACCACGTTAGTTACCGTAAAGTTATTACACTAATATGTTTTCGACGAATCACATTTTCGGTAAAATAACATATCGATTTAAAAACCTGGCAATAAATCTGGAATATAAATTTGGCAGCACACGAACAAATTGCTTGTACTGGTCATCTATCACGTCTCGTGGCCGAACAATGACCACTGGCTGCTATCCATACAAATTGCTTCGGTCAGTAGTAACTGCGCAAGTCGACATCGTGGCTAACATTCGTGAGGATGTACTGCATTCAGAACTAGAGTAGTGCATCGGAGATATTTATTCAGAGATACTCTCTATACCGCCGAATATCCGATACCCGCTAACGTACTCCATGACAAATATATCACGATGTATTCGCTTTTAACCCGTATGTAAGCTATTTTGCTGTAAACTGCGAGACTCGAGCACATAATTCAATGGATTTTGCCAAATCACGTAGCACATCCCATCGCAATTCTTCTGCCGTAATATATAATACAATTTCATACATTATTGGCCATGTTGAGAAACACGGTATGCTTGGTTATTCTTTTGTTACTTTAGAGTAATGCCAACATAATGTGTTTTAAGATTTCTTGGAACAAGTGTGTGAATTTGAAAGACAGAGGCTTACATTTGTAGAACATGTATTCTTCAAACATTTACCCTCATAACAAATCATTTCATTAATGTTCCGCTTTAAGAATAGTGAGAATAAAATCTGCAATATATTGTTCCATATAAAAACATTTTACACTCTTAAACATTCCTTCTTAACACTTTTCCGTTCATAAAAAACATTTCTTTGCAAATTATAACTAGTACTTTTAAATACGATGACTTAACCGTTTTTTTAATAATTACTCTTAATATTTATTATTGTTGCCAATTTAGTGAGTTTAGAATTTTCAAGATGGTTCCAAGATCCTCATTCTGGATGATGAACACTATTTTGGCAGCATACAAAATGTTATTCTTTTTGCCGCGTAGTCCTGAAGTATTGCATTCTGTCCGTCAGACAGTGTTTGCCTTCGCAGAGCTATTCCTATTATGATGTGGCATTCGAATAATTGACATGTATTTTAGGACATTGTGTGATAATAATAAGTTCTCCTTACATCACTTGCAATTACTCTTTGGAATATGCATGAAAAATTCAACAGCTATTTTTAATTACGCCAGAAATGTGGAGAGTCTCTTGAAACAATATGAAGTGCTGCAAAAATGTAATTAATTTCTACAAATGCAATTATACCAGAATAACAGGTTTACAGCAGAAACATCGGGTGAAGTTTGCAGAAGGTTGACCTGTCATCATGTCACTTACCAAATTTAACCAAGCGTTTGTTGTCAGAATTTGATTTTTTTCGTCCTAAAGGAGCACAGAATGGAAAAACAATCAGAGAGCATTAACATGGGTATTCTTCGAAAACGATTTAAGTTCATTTAAATAATAAGAAAAAAATGTTCTCGTATTTATTAAAATTAAACTTTACAGTTAAAATACCCAGTTTTTTACAAAATTTACAATTTGAATAATTACAAATAATGGACATAAAATAACAATATTTGCGAGTATTTAACATATTCATGTTTGAATGTAAGTAATAAATGTATCAGTTTATGCAACACACTGACATAAGCTAGCTAATTATTTGATTTGTTGAATAACCTGCCACAAACTACAAACGGTGCCATAATGTTTGCATGAGAATTCAGTTAACTATTTGAAATTATGCACTGCGAAATCAAAAACAGAATTGCAATAATGTTTCTACTCTCAAAGTCTTAATTACTTTACCACTCATATCTGTGGGGGGTTGGAATGTTCTCGAATGGAACTACCCTTAGGAATCAATCTAAGTTATCTCGATGTCTCGTCCACAATAGAATATTAGGGTAGACAAATTCAGATTTTCATTAATAAAATAAGTTCTCAGTTCTTAGAGATGTGTTAATAATTCGATTCAAAACAATATTAAAACGTTTTTAATAACAAATAATACAAAGGAATTCAATATCAACCCAAATAATCTTGAGGCTAATATTTGTCAAATTTAAATTAATCTATTTTAAATCAACTGGATATTGTTTTGTAGCAATATTCTATAGTTAATTTTTAACCCTTTTTTCTGGTCAGGATATATTAATAAGTATCGGTAAATTTTTATCGGTAAGTTAATTGAATAAAAATTAAACAGATTTGAGTATATTTTCAATATAATTATACAGAGTAATAACCCCCCAGCATGAGTAAAATCATTTCTCTCAAAAATGATTCCTAGAATGTTATTAAATAATAAAATATGCTTTCTCTTTTCCATAATGTATTTTTAAAGAAATTTGTTTAATAGATGGCGGTAAGTATTTTAATAATAAGCATAACATATAACAAAAATATTCTTACTGTTTTTAAAACGACGTATTCAATAATACAATATAATATATTTATACATATTTTAATTTAGGACATTCATTAAATAAAATCTTGAATTCTCGTGAAAGCATTACCATCAAAGCACCAAATTAAAGAGGTCTAATGTGATTTACGTACCTTGTGTACACACTGTTTGAGATTACCTTCAGATACACATTTTTTTAATTTAATTTTAATTCCTTGTGAAGCCCAAAAAGTCATTATTTTTCCTCGCATTCCACAAAGTCGTTGAAAACAAACGGAGAGAGCTTCGCCGAAAGCAGCCATTGCAATGAGATACGCGTACGTCATCTTTCTAAACTTTCACGTAACAAACAGCCGGCTCGAGAGGAACAATTTCTAAACTAGTTTGGGTTTAAGTGAGGATGAGGTAGCTAAGTAATCTCTACAAAGAAACTTTCTCATAATTCGTATTAGATATTTACTCCGTATACGCAATAAATTTTCTTTTTGAATGATTTTTAAAAAACTTTTTAAATATTTTTAAGGTATTTCAACTATGGATTTCCATAGCATTGTATTATTTTCCAAAATAAAACGTAAAGTAATATCTTACTCTCAGAATTGAGTCTCACCTATACGGTTCGAGGTGTGAACATCGTCATATCCAGGAAATTCAAAATCCCAGTTTTCAGAGTAACCTTACTCCGTCGTAAAGCCGACGAAAATATTAAGAATATGTTGTAGTGAAAATAATAGACTGGCTTTACATCATTAATTGCTATTGATTCATTTTTAATAAAAGAAATGCTTAACTAATACAATTAATGAAAATCTTCCTTTACAGTAAGGGGCAGTACTATTTTGTTACACGCATAACCTTCACTACAATAGGGCCCTGGTAGGCACGTTAGTACTTGAATGAACTTTTATTGATGACAATGATAGCGAGGGATTTGGTAAGCCTTCGCTTAAAAAACCTTCTCCGGATGACAAAAGGAGAATTGAGCGAAAAAAAATACACCCGGGCCGAATAATTTGCGATCTCTCAACGAGTCCACCGTTTGCGTCGAGCTTAACGCTATACACAAGACTTACATTTCTGCCAAAAAATTCTGTGTTTATTTTTTGGGGAATAAATTGAAGTTTGTTAAATAAAATTTTGGCGCAACGTTCTCGCGGGCGACAAATTTATTCAAGAAAATTGTAATTTTTCTTATAATCCTCCGGTTTGAGACATCAAAAACATTTTTACTTATTATGACATTGACAAATTATTTTAGTTTACTTATTTTTTTATTATCGGTTTGTTCGTTAATGTAGTAAGCAAATAATACTCTTTATACTACTAAAATTAACGCTCCGTTAACGTATTAAATTGAAACGAGACTCAAAAAAGTTTGAAAATATTTTTCTTTATCATTACAGCATGATGTTTTTTTAAATAAACGATTTAAAATCGTTCTGTTGTCTACTCTCGTACGTTAATTGGTTATTAATGTCGAATTGACCTGCATGAAAGCTTTAAAAGTTTTGTTGTTGAATAATTCAGTGCTTATAAATATCAATAATTTTTAACCGTGCCTTTTATTTTGAGGAGTAAAACCAAATTCAACACATTATGCGACGTTTTTGATTAATCATCACTTTAATTTTAACAAAGATTTTTGTTTTAGATTTTAAATATTGCTGTACAAACAAAAATAATCAACTGTATTTGACCTGCATGAAAATGTAATTACAGTCTTTGATACAGTTTTAGCAAATCATCGAATAATAATTAAATATTGGATGTGAACATCTTTGATGAATGAATAATTCAGTCAATAAATATTTCGAGTATAAAATTTCTAAATACCAATTGTTTATTCAAAAAAATACGAGAAATTTAAGAAGACTCTTGCAACTATGAATAAACTCTGAATTCACTCTTATACACCCGATATCACAAATGTAATCAAATGTATTAGACACGGTTTGTTAGTCCTGGAAATGACAAACATCATACGATTGTATTAGAAAGGTTATAGCAACAATTTTAGAATATCTGAAACTCATTTGTTCTTAAACAGCATAAATAATTGTTTACCAATCTTACATAATACTTTTGACTATTGCAATACTTTAAACAGATTTAAATAATTTGACTTCTTTGAGTTTCAAATGAAAACTTCAAAACATGTTTCTTTTCATTTTAAAGACCTTATTTTCAAAATAAAAAATTGAGACGTATATATATTCTAATATATTATATTCTATATAAAGTAAAACTTAATTTATTTCCATTCAATTGCCATTCTCGAAAGTTTTCAATCTCCCTCATATTATACAATTCCTACTTCAACCCTGGTAATAGAAATACATAATACATTGTTCCATTAGCGAGTTACATGAAGTGTCGATAAATTAATTTGATGATTTCAGTTCGACTTGAACAATTTATATTGAATTCTGACGAATCAGCGGTGTAACAATTTGCGTATATTGGATTGTTATTAAATTTGAAGTACAGTGAACAAGAGAATCCTGTCAATCTAAATTAGTGATAATAAAGAGGGCCATTTGTCTGAAGCTGTGAATTTTTCTATTATTTTACTCCAGATGTCTACTCCATAACAAACTTGACAACAAGACAATGACTTCTATATTCTGATACGAACATGGAAGAATATGGCCATCGTCGAAATGAAAATATTCATCTGAAATCCTTAATGTTCCGTATTGGATTTTTAATGCCGAAACGTGGATCCTAAAAAAAAGAGAGAAATGTTGGACTCCTTTGAGATGTAGTGTTAAAGGTGTGTGCCTGGATGGAAGTAACTTGTTATAACGGGCGTGAAAATTGCAAACAGATAAATTTCTAAGGTCTATAGGTCTAACATTTGAGGTTGGTAATTATTTCCCTAAGGAAATGAAGTATTACATTAAATCCAGAGATGTTACGATATTGAGGGAACTTAGAATTAACACTCAAGAAGGGAGTTAAAACATAGAAGACATTGCTTAGAAGTGATTGAGTAGTAAACAAATCTCTTAAAATTTTCTCACCAAAAAGAAATACAATAGTATTAAAGCAACGCTGGAAAATGCATTGTTTATAGCGATACAAAAGATGAAAATTCTTGCACAATTTCTCTATCACGTGCACTTGCCACGTAGAACCTACGTCGAAATGTAAATAATTTTAAAAAATGACAAATTTATATTACAAATATTAAATTGAACTTAAAGTTGATAATAATGAATTAAAATTTAAACTCTGAATGCTATGTTTAAAGAAAAGAAAAGTGCACTGTTAATCCTAGTCTAACAATGTTTCAAATTAAAATTGCCCAGTAATACGATTAGAGGTTTCTGTAGCACAAAATCGGATGGCACAATGGTGGCTTAATAAGGCAGATGACTATTCTCTGGCTAAGCCATATTGAACTATGTATTGTGTGCATCACTGTATGGAAGCCATTATTTCCACTAAATACACTTTGGTTCTCTCATTGGCTCTTTGTATAGACTTCAATAGGCGCGATTCCATATTGTACCAACGTGTTCGACTGAATATTTCACCGATAGTGATTCAATTATCCATGGGAGGTTTCTTTCCATTTCAATCAAAATTTAATCAAGAGTTCTACATGCTTCCAATGAATGAATGAATTATTCAAGTCTCCAAGCCTTTCATTTGTAGATAAGTACAGACATAGATGGTTCAGAAACTGATCCATCATATCGAGTATGATAAAATCAGATGAACTTAATTCACTCACATACAGATAAGATAAGACAAGAACAGAAGTGACAGAGATTTAAATACGAAAGTAAAGGTACCTCGAATAATTAATGTTGATAAATCGGCTGGTAAGAGATAAATTTATTTCCGAAAGCCCTAAAATCTTTCCATTTAATTTAACTTTTCACAAACAAACGTCGCGGGAAATGAAATACTTTACATGGAAAAAACTTTTCGATGGCGAACTGTTAATTTCACTGAATTTATTAAACCGTTTCTGTTTCCATTTCCGCGAATTACGTTCGCAGACTTTGCCGCCCGGCAATATTCGTAGAAAGAAACTACACGATAAATTACAAAAGTTCAATGAGTGTAAGACGGTATTGAATATCAATAGTTTGCTTTTATTACATTCGCTTCTTATTAACCTTCTTGATTTTTTATTTTTATTTTCCTTGCTTTTTTCAATTACTTTGGGTCTTAAACCCGAGTATTTTCATTCACAATATTGCTATAATTTGCCATGTCGTCAGGCCAAAATGCCACATACCTCGGTTACGCAGTAAAACCACTGTATTTTGAGAAAATATATCATTTCCCAACTACCTGCAATCATTTTCATTACCTGGGTTCTAACACATGTTTCAAGTTTCCTGCGAGATTTAAAATAACCTTTTACGTTTTCAAACTCCTTAGATTCATTCACTCCAGGACATCCTATTTTGTACAGTTCTCATTTATCTGAAGCTAGCTTTGGTCTCGAATTTTCTCCTTCATGCCTTATATATCGAAGAGTATTCTCACTATACGCCCAAAATAGTCCAATGTTTTAATTTTGTAACAGCTTCTCTGGTATCAGCCAATGTGTTTTATTATCCAGTCATATAACCCGTATTATTATCCAGTCATATAACTCTGTATAGTATATTGTGCAACCGAAGCATTACAACGAATTTCATTAATAAAATGTGTAAAATGTATTTATTATTACATAAACACAATAGATTTCCCTATCTAATGAGAAGGTGGAGTTCCAAAAGGTATTAATCTGTAAATTATTCATAGTTCAAGAAACTAAGGATAACAGTAATAGATTTATAAAGCGATTCGAATATAGTAATTGAATCATAGACCTGGAAATGTAATGTATTTCCAACCGGAAAAGATTTATCGGCTTGCTGTATATATAGAGCTATACACAATATTTAATAATATTCATCAGTTAATTCTAAACAGCCTGATAGATTCTTGAGCTATTTTTATACTTGTAACATGGATTGAACTCAGCATGGAATATTATTTTGCAATGTGACAAAGTTCTCTCATCACGGATAATTTAAAAGGACGCGACTCGGATGTCGGTATGGGCACGCCCTCAAAAGGTTTGACTTCATAGAAGGCGGTTGCCTAATTCAAGTATCTCTGAAAGATAAATGGGCGGCATCATTCAGGACATGCACCTGTCCCCCGAGATAACCGCAAACAGAGTGCGCTCAAAAGGACCTACTCGGAACGCCGACCCCATCTGACATCAGATTAATGCGACGAAGGAAATAAATGGCACGATCTTTAATCCTTGCACTACAATATGCACAAAGTTTCGAAAATATTAAGATGTAAAAAAATATAGATAGATTCATGTGATTAGTGCGTAAATAAAATAGTTTTAAATGTGTGAAAATAGTGTTTTGATCCCATTACAATATTCATTACTCGAGAAAGAATTCAAAAGATTTTATCTGAATTGCGCAAAAAGAAACTTTCCAGAAATATTTATATTACTATTATCGAGGGAATCACTAATAGCCATTTAACCTGGATGCGCAGCGTGAATGAAGGTAAGAAAACGGGAATTGAATGCGAGACGTGGATACAGTGAGAACGAGAGAATGAAAGAGAAATCCGGAAAAAGAGAAAAGCAATGATCCTGAGAAACATCTCTCGCACTGAATGTAACAACCTGCTTTACTAAGGAGAAAATTAATCTCAATTGCTTTTCAAGGAACCAACCCTTTATGAACATCGAGGGATAATCACTCCATAAAACTTGATCCGGGCATTTCTAAACCAAAAACGTTATTTTTTCCCCGACCAGTAATATCAACTATGTGTGCGAAGTATGCTTTATTAATTGAGGGTGGCGAAATAACCTCGGTGGTCAGTGGGAGCAAACGTGGCCTAAAAACTTTTGATCTCCTAGTAATCGTGTAGAAAAAGCTCTCAAGGAATAATGGCATTTTAACATAATAAACTTTACAGCGGTAGTGGACAATGGTTACTATATTCGTACATTATTTAATAACAGAATGTTCATTTCATCAAGGGTTGCTTGTTTAAATCCCAACAACGGATCATGTGGAAAACATTTATTTTAAGATAATATTTTTCTGAAAACTTATTTGAGAAAATTTTAATATTTAACAGTATAATAATAATCTTTATCTCGACAACCTTCATTACAAATATTCTATGGATTCTTAATATAAAAAATAGTAGAATGGCAACAAAATGAATGGTAACTGGCTAGATATTGACCATTTATTGTGCGATTGCGGAAAACTACGTCCAATATTATCTATCAACTTCAAGAATATAGCTTAAATTCGCAATTGATTTGTAGAACTATAATAGGAATTAACTTTTTAAGTTTCGTATATATAAAATTAACAATAACATACCGAAATTACGCAAAACTACGTGCGAGTCAACGCAAAGAATACTATATTTTCAGTGGTCAGTGTTTACAAACTAAAATGTGCACTTTATTTTTTAACTCTTTTAACTCTATAACACTATTATATTGTCGACAAATAACTGTAAAAACGAAGCTGTACGTATTTTTGGCCACCTTTATATTAGGTAAGCTGGTCAAACAGTATTATGTATCAAATGGAGTTGAAACATACGTATTAAGGAATAAACAGTCACGTTAATACGCAAGTCAAAGACTTTTGGGTAATCATGTCGTGTTGTGATGCTTTGTTTGCCAATGTTTCGGACCATATTGCACCGTCCATCTTCAGGACGAGTCTGTCTATGTAAAAAAGCCTGACTGGCTGACCTTTTAGACAGACAGACTCGCCCTGAAGATAACCACAGCAATGTGGTCCGAAACTTTGGCAAACAAAGTGTCACAACACGACATGACTACCCAAAAGTCTTTGACTTGCGAGTCTCTTGGTCGTGAAACCTTTTTGTTATCTTTTACTACAACTCTTTTACTACTGAAACACCATGACACCACCATCCGTCTGGATCTGTAACATACTGGTACGATTGCACATGTAAATGCTGGGTAACAGTCTGAGGAAAGATTGAAAACCTGATTATTCAGTTCTAGTAACGAAACATGGAAAAATCCATTTCACATTACGTACAATACATAACGGTGGTTATACTCCAGGGCGATATAAGATCTATCACTTTTTTCTAGTCCA
>JAPMAF010001515.1:0-10905 GCA_026537445.1 Silvatares holzenthali
ATATATATATATATTCCAACACATTTTTTCTTATTGAATCCCAAAATACTTTGTAAACTTTATAATCATAGTGCCCAACCACCACCAGCATCAATAGAGACGACAGAATTCTCTTTAAGATGTGACTAATGACACTTAACGCGTACACATTCTATCCATGGTGCGGTACTTTCATTATATTGTAGTATTTGGCAAGGATATTTCACATCATAATCAGGCTGACTTTCATACAGACTTACTCGCCCTGATCAACAACTTAAATGAAATGTCACTCGATATAACAGTCTAAAAATGAGTAAAAGTATTTCACTATTAAATATTTTCATATTTTTTTATTTGATATATTTCCATATAATAAATATATAAACATTTAAAAATTCTACTAAGGGAATGACGAATATAATAAAAAGAATCAAAACACAGACCTTGAAGATATCTATGTTATAAGAGAGAGGAAACATGCCGGAGATGTTTCCGTAGCCGTGACTACTTGTTTGGAAAAGTGTTAGTTCCTGAAAACGTATTTCGTGATAATATCGGTAGGTAGAAATACTTCATTTCTGACTATTGAATAGACGAATGGGTCCCTGTACTACAAATATTTCTATTAAACGTTATTTCCATAAAATATAATCTCGGTCCAATTTAACCTGATATTAGATATTTTCTAAATAAATCATATTAATTTCCTGCTTGTTACTAAAAATTTCAATAAATAATAAATACAGTTCTGAATTTTGTACAAACAAACTGGCATTAGATATATATTAGAGCGGTTCGCGTTACTTCGCATTTCAAATTAATTTCAGCTGATCCTTGTCAGAATAAATTTTATCCAATTATATGGCGGAAGTGTTTATATACCTCCCAATAATATTGCAAGGTAATAAAGATGGTGTTGAATATTTTATAATCTATTAGTACGGACTTCTTGGGGTTCTAATATCTCTCCCTAGCAGCTACTAAGACCTAGACCTATATCGGCGAGACACCCACCCGTTAAATGAAATCTTTCAGGAAATCGAATACGCTAGGTAGTAAGTGTATCAATGTATTATACTTTACCAGTGGCTGCCAATATCATTGTAAAACATACTTTATATTTAATTAAGACATATAGAGGAAATTGCCATCGCACGTCCTAATGTGTTTAAAGATCCAAATATTGGTTCACACATTATTGTTTTCTTCTCAATACAATACAATACGTTTTCTCCTCTTACGGAGATTATGTACTTACATACGTAGGTAAAGAAAATAAAGCGTTAATTGCCCTAATCGTGACATACATTTATATCTTTCTCCACATTTGTGTTTATATTCGATGGTTGTTGAGGGGACATTGCCTTCGTTAAGAAATTGGGAAACGAGTTCCTACCAATTTGGTCTAGACCATTAACGCACCAATCTACTAATCATATTCACACTGTATAGCTGTTTTACTATTCATTCAATTGCTATTCTTTTTATGTCTTAACCATCTTAAAAACATTAATTCTGTTATGATCGTTACTTTTGATTGGTATATTTTTCTGACATTTTCATTGTTTTTTTTACCCTATCAGTCAGGATCTTTCCATGCGTTCTTCTTAATGATTTCATCTTCGCTGTATTTATTCTGATTTCTGTTAAATTGGTGGGGATCCAGGCGGTGTAAAAATAAACAGCCTTCAACAATAAGGAATTGTAGCAGTTAAGAGTTATAGGGGAGGGAAGAGTAGTCATTCGCTTCGGGATAGTATATGTTCGGCAAAACACCACCTGATCAGGTTCATAAGGTATGCGCTAAATGGCAACTCTGTTGTCAGAATTTGTTTTGAAAGAAGTATCGCCATTTCAATAGCAGTCGAAATGTAGCAATTCCAAGCAGCAGAAAGATTCTGAGATAAGGTGTATCTTATCTAGTAATAGCATAGCGTAAACTGTGTGTACGTTCTAAATCATCGAGCAAAGTGAGGCACTCAATTGGAGTCGGGTCGATCTAAACAGATTCGGACAGAGTTATGGCGGCGGCTTAAAATATATTCGAACTGGTAAAGAGTGATAGTTTATGCGATACCCTGGAACTATACCACCAATAAGTATTGTCCGCCACTTCAAATGGGTTTATCTCCAAATATGGATTATAAAATAATCACCAGAACTAAAAAACAATTTGTTCTTTCACCTTTTTTCTTCAATCTTATGTTAATCATTTTTCCTGCTCAGTTTCTCCGTTACGATACACTCGAAGAAAGAATTAATAAAATATTAACTCTCATATTTGTAGTTGATACATAAGAAAACGAATATAGAAAAAATGCGATTTTACCTGTGTATTTGGGTAGGAATTTTTCTCCTTCTCTTATTAATATGACACAGGAAATATGCTTTTTTTGAAAAGTATTCTCGCATAGAAGGCACTACCGAGGCAGGTCTATAACGTTATAAGGCACTATGTGGGATAAGGAAGACTTAGGGATAAGGTAAAATTAACGCGGGACTTCAAGAGGCCCATGTTATAGGCAGAACGAAACACAGACGACGGAAGGTCATTCCACAACCGGACCGTCTCACACAAGAAAGATTTAGAGAATCTTTTAATTTTCATGCACTCAATATCAACTATGAAGTGGTGACAAACTTTCGGAAAACGCGTAGCTCTACCAAACACAGCAGCCCGAGGAATTAGTGATGGCAGTTTCCGAGAGCATCTTCCATACCTTGTTACAAAGTATAGATATTCGAATATTACATAAAGAAGGTTATGTTGTGGTGTTTTAAGTAAAAATATAATAGTATCGACCTCTATGACAAGGAGATACTACACAAAACTCAAGCTTCCTCGTCCTGGAGGGCTAACCGGTAAGTTAAACTAAACGTGATGCAAAAATCAAGTAAAAAACATTTAAACGATCGATTCATGTGGATTTAAATATATGAAGATTAATTCATCAGAAACGATTTCTCCACGCCACTGCTAAGTATCTACATCAGCACTTCTATGTTTACCGAGAAGATACTTCGAAGAAGTTACCTTAAAAGATCAATACACCGAAATAGTATGGAAGCACGAGCAAATACAGAATCGTTTAGACCGAGTTTAACTTAATTAAAATTTGCACGTTTCGGGTGTAAGATACACACATTTGGGTATATCAAATATTCCCAGCTTAACTCAGGTACTCCATTACATATAAATGTATAAGAAAGCTTCCGTACGTGACATTAAAGATCATATAAAAAGATTTCAAACTTTCAAACAAAAACTTCAAGCAGTGAACAAACCATCGTTATTTTTTTCATTTTAAAACAACTTCTTTCTTTTAATGCCAGTTTTCACCTGAATAATACAAATGTTTTACTTTTATTTAAAAAAATGTAACCCTATTTTTTTAGCAAAAATCAACTCTTCTATCTACATATTTTAGACGACGAAAGTCTGCGTGTTGAAATATATACAATTTATTGAATAAATTATGGTTTATATAGTAAATAAAATTGCATTAGTTTAAGAGCCAATTAAATCACTTTTAGTTAGTCGTTAGAGAAAACATAGACAGCATGGTTAAAATCTCTAGCAATAATCACCTTTGGACGTGAAATACAGATGTTACATTTTACAACGGACATTTTGATTTAAATGATACTTGTATCATTTGAATTAAAATTTCCATTGTAAAAATCCATTTTTCGGTATAATTTCTCTCAAAATTGAATGCGCGATATTTTGTATTTCAGCTCAACGCATTTACCCACTACGACGGAGGCCAACGATTAATTGCCGTATCAACAAACAGTCTAGTGTATTTCTGAAGTGCGAACTCAATTTAGTCGTTTGTCCCGAAAATATTAGGTGAAAACGAATCACACATTTCTCACGAAATATTACGTTTACGAAGTGTGAATGCCGAGTGTACTAAAATATTTAATTTCCCTTACCCAAACAGGACGATAATAATCTCACAGTTATTGCGACAACGTTACTCTTTACGCTTTGTCGAAATGTAAAAAGATACGAACAGCGGTTACAGAGGAAGGCATGCTTGTTATTAGTAACATGTTTTATGTAAAAACGTTTTCTGCCCGCTTCGGCGTGTTCCGTGCGGGGGGGGAGGGCACATAAGTCCTTTCAAATGCCCTCCTAATGGTGGCTAAATGTTCCCGCATGATGACAGGAAGAAAACTGCTTTCGCATACTTACTTACACGTACATACACGACAGGTGCTGTCGTTTTCTCGGATTTCTCTCCAGTTTAAAAGGAAGAGAATGGCGAGAAGTACGTGCAACTGGCTCACGAGAAACTCATTCTCAAAGGAAACGACGTAGATGGTTCATACTTCAAATACTGTATACAAAAATATAAGTATATCGTAATACATACAGCGTCTCTGATGCTCTGACAGAATACTGAAAGTATAGCATCGTTTTATTTTACATTTATTTTTTAAATTTGATTTTCTTATTACTAAGAATCACGAGTTGTAATAAAATAAGAAATGAACAAAAAGTATTTATAAAATAATTCCTGAAAAATGTTGAAGTTTTCTGAAGAGATTTTTCCCTAAGTAATAAAGATATCAACGAGGAGAAACTGACATATTTAGAATTTTATCTTAAAATTTCTCATTTTATCTCTCTAAATGTTAGTTACCTACTTTCTGTTATTAATATTTTCTGGTCTTTTCTCTCTTCTCGCCGAAGTATTTTTTAAATTTATTCGTTTAATGTTTTGTGCCTAATAGCCGTTAGAAATAAATTCTACAAAAAACTAAAGAGTACAATATCGGCATCCACTATCGTTTTGTTAACTTCAAAACAGCGTATAGCAGCATCAACCGATGACAACTCGGTCTACGGCATTACGATGCGTTAACATTCTTACCATTCAGCGTTGCACTGCAGAAAACGATGTCTTTAAATCAAACTTTTCAGTACCAGAACATCAAAGTATTCTACCGATGCGTGTTGCCCATAATGACGCACATTTTAGGGTGGAACGGATTATATTGGAGGAGCAGTAGGAATGGGTGAATGAGAACAGCAGTGATTTCATCTGACAACCGGAATCAAAAATTATTAGAAGAATAACGTAATAGTTTTGATTAATTTAATACGACTTAATTTTTAATTGCTCTTTTATAAAACTAGTAGCTTTGTTGAAAGTACGTATTCATACTGAAATAAGCGGTGTAACCTAGTTAGTAGTCTATCTGTGTATGAAATTAGCATATTAATCGTACAGTACCGCGCTGTGTTGAAAACGAGATATTTTTAAAACCTGTATTTAAAATGCATAAGGGAATATTAAACAAGTGCTTTTAGAGCAACACAAAGCATCGAGTGAACTATGTGAACGAATTCCAAACTCATGCTTCATGCACATTCTTCGGAGCTGTGTTCGCTTTGACTCCTGTTGCCTACCTACGTTATACGTGGCAGCCTATTTACGTACACCTGTTAGTACGTAAACTGAACGTTTACTACCACGTAACAGGAAGTTTGCGTTTGTAAACACAGATATGCCGGTTGGAGGCAGGTTTACATGCCGAGGGAAAAGAAATAAAGGGATAATACTTTAATCGAAAATGAACAGACCCACTCGGAGTGAAAAACGAGAGTAACAAACACACGTACGCAATAAAATAAGCAGATATCAATGTAAAAAGGATACCCTTCTCTGACATAACTACGCGTTGTTTTTATATTTGCTCTTGTCGGTTTGATAAATATAATATAATATCTAATACGTTTACACGGGCATCTGCACAATATTGTTGTTTCCCCACACTCCTTAAGTTGATTTACGAATACATTCATGAACTAACATACTCATGTAATGTATTCTTACACAACAGGGAAATATATGGAATATGAAATTAGGAATAATTATAAATTAATATTGTTTAGATATATTAAACCAGTAATGTACGACCACCGCAGTGGACTATCATAAATACCGAGAAATAGAAAATTAAGAATTAAAGAGAGTTTAAGAATTCCTAAAAGATATTTATATTAGGTAAACAAAAACACACACATCACAATTCGCATCTTTTGATGATTACGACAATTTGTTAATTATTATATCCAGTTGCGAAGTTTCAAATACAGAAGCCAGAGAAATCAGTTCCACCTGCTCCTGAGATCATATTCCGTGAATTTTGATCAAAAGAATTAAAAAATTAACGCGACTTTTCTCTTGTGCTGGTGAAGGTTGCAGATTATTTACGAGAGCTACATTATTTTTTAAAGTAATAGTACGTCTCTACGCTAAGTTATAAAGGCTCTTCAGATACTTGGGAGATAAGCATTGTAAACAAATTCAATTATGAGTCTCATTTATAAATTACAGATTATCAGAATTGAAAGTCTAAAAAAGAATCTCCGAACATACAAATAAATTATATTGTTATTGCGCATCCTTATTTCTAAAACTAAAATCATCTTTTTATTAAAAATAATATTTAAACCCTGAGGTATTGATATCAAAATTTTTATTTCATTTGTAACTTCTTTGCAAGAGTTTATTTTGTGTCAATGCTTATCTAGCTCCAGTCATTTCCAATTACTTTCCAAATGTATAGGTGCACAACCAGAAAGGTTATTTAAAGATCATAAAAAAATGTAATAAAATGCCCGGTAAAATATAATGTACATACATTCAAGGTATTGTACTGGTAAAATATTATATACATACATACGAGGCATCTCTTTTACTAATCTCTCTGAATTAATAATGATTAGATTATGGTCACAGTGAAAGATAAATACAAATGTAAACAGGTTGTTTATAGAATTTTTTAACTTAAATTTACCAAACTAATGTGTGAGTGGTAGCCTTGAACCATCAAGCTGACACAGGGAGGTACGCCTACGAGATGGATGGACCCCCAGTGGACACAGGTGGTTCAACAGGCTGCGCGGACGAGAGGGGAAAGCCATTTATCATTCATTGAATCTATAATATATGGGCTCCTATAATGTCTATAAAAATTAAGAATTTTAACCTGCAATCGAAAGGCAAACTTTAGCTTTATTACTCAATAACATAACATACATAATGTTCCTGACAACCCGAAGAAACTTTTAGGGGTATTTTTATCAAACAGATATGTTTGATTAGACGTATTTATATTTTTTATTTACTATGTTTTAGTATTTTAATGCCTTCTGACTTTATCTCAAGGCTTGAATTTTACTTTGATGCTTTTGATTTGTATTTTAATGTTCTTTATGTTAGTGATTTAATTTTATTTTGATATTTTATTTTATGGGTATATGTATGTATTTGTATAAACAAAGTCTAATTCTTCTCAAAATATGAGACTAAGCCTGTAGTTGAGTAGTAAACATGCAAATATTGTACATATACTTGTGAAAGAATAGTATATAAAAGAAAATATTTTAAATTCAAATATATAAATAAATATAAACATGAAAATAATTGTACATATAATTGTAAATGAAAACATTTTAAATTCAAATAAATAAATAAATATCTGATACAAGTGTTCCCAAAGTATTCCCAAATAAAAAACTTTTGGGCAGTCATGTTACATTGTAACGTGTTGGGCCACATTACCGTATCCATTTTTAGGGTGAATTTGTCTCTGTGAAAAATCAACCTGATTGAAGATTTTTTTAAGAAGAAAAAAAATATTTTATTCATTTTTCCCGAGGCATATCCAAAGTTGGGAACCTTTCCGCTTTCTACTAAAATTCTACCTTTTTAACCATCTTATGTTCTCAGCATAATGCATAATTTACATTGGCTTTTTGCCTTAAAACTATCTATAATCCTCATAGTTATCAAACTTATTCATGAAATAAATGCAATCTGCGGGTTAATAAATGTGTTACGCTTGCCTAAACACTTTACTTGTATTTATGTAGACGATATCTTATGCACACCGAGTGTTAAATTCTCCGCCTAAAGTTGTGCTTAATGCCCCTTTGCCTTTACTTTATTAATATGGATAATCCTTTGTCTGGACTCAGATAAAACGGAAGTGCCGAGTTAACTTATTTAGGTCGGCGAGAATTTGCCAAGCCCGTAATGATATAATGAAAACTACTAAAAGTCTCGGGCGCTAATTAAATTCGTTCGCTAGAACTACGGTGTACCGTTAAAAATAAACATTAAAATAATTCACCTTAACGAATACGCATTACGAAAGTTTACAAACTGCTAAGCTAAGCAGGAACTTTAAAAGTTATTTACGTAATCATCTATCTTATACCTCGACGTAAGAAATTTATTTATTCGACACTTTCTTGTAACACCACACGATTGTTTCACAGTAATCGATAAAAACATTTGGTATGACATTTTTAGTACAAATATAACAAACGATGTATTATGAATATAAGGTTTGACTCGAGTGTCCGATATCTGAGAGAAATTCCTTATCGGTCTCAGTAACGTTTGCATCACGATATTGTAGCTCTTTGAGAAGATAAAGAACTTTTTCATGGATGCTAAAAAGGCAGAGCACTGCCAAATGGAGTATCAGTTTTGGATGTATTACCTCCTGACCTCGAAGCCAGGGAGATCCTGCCTAGACTTTTCAAACAACGCACTTTGGATCAGTCTTCAGAATCGTAGGGTCACGATTAGTCAATCATCAATAGTTCAAAAATCATAGATCACGGTGGTGGTTTGGTAGTACAAATGGATGTGTGGGTAAATAAGACGATGGACTTCTTCCTTATCTGTACTAGATAGGCTGGATATGGCTTATCTACGGTTTGCTCACCATACTATATAAATAAATATGGGCCACGGTAGGTTCAGAAGTGGACTACTATTATTTGACAAATTAATACTAATATGTTTATTTTTTTGTCGATATACCACATGTATTTTTTAATTGAGTTCAACGCGTTTTGCTTTAACTGAACATCTTCATGAACTAATTGTTTTTGTGCTTATTTTGACAGTTTGCGATTGGGAGTCAGGCATTAACTATTTTTTAAAACTGGAACCTTTTTGATAGATTTAAATTATTTGATTTAACTATTCTGAAAATGCTCATTTATAGTGAAACACGTCAAACTCAAGAAAAAATACAATTAGTATATCGGCAAAAAATAAAAATATTAATCTTAATTTGTTAAAATGGATTACCACAAAGTTACACCAGAAAAAATAAATGATGTACTTTTATAATGGAGGAAGTGTGCGTTAATATTTATTGGTAAATGGGTATATTTTTTATTTTGTTTATAATTTTAAAAAATCCTTCCAATGAGTCGAGTTTTTGTTAATTTTTTACGTTCCCTTTCTTATGTTTATATAACCTCATTATTTCAAATCGATTTAATTTGTTGTCTTTTTAGTATATTACATTGTACGTTTGAAAGAGTGCGAGTCAGACGTAGAGGGCGATATTGGGCGAAATCCATTCAAGTAGACGAAGTGTGAGAGAACTTATATGAGAAGAATCAACCTTTAAAGTTGTTCGTGTTTGTGATAGACTAATGTTTACATAAGTTTAAATTATTTATAAACTAACAGCATTATAATATAATCTAAATTAAACGTTTTTTTTACTTTCGTAAAATTGCAAAAATATTAAACCGTTTGCAAGCTGTCCAACGTTCAATATTAGTTGTATATATTTTACTAGCAATTCCATTTATTTATGAATATTGTAAATGAAAAAGTTACACATAATGCGTATAACTGGTATAAAGTTTCTTAAATGATAAAACATTAATTCAACACATTTTTCTTGGATGTTAGAGAAAGATACACTTTCAGAAAGTGCCCCGATTCGCTAATCTCTCGTTTTTCAAGAGTCGACCGTATTCCTGAACTTTTCCCAATATATACAAAAGAAATTGAAAATGTTAAATTGAGGTGAAAATTCCATTAGTTCACTTGAGTATGCGTAAGCAAAAAGGATTTCTTAAGTATTTTCAAGCGATCTTTAGGGGAATTTAAAAATTTCGAAACATTATGTTAAACAGCCAAATTGCCGTTTGTTCCCTCATGGCCTCCATTTTAAGTAAAACTTAAGTAATCTTCACACATAATATACAATTTAGCATTTAACAATATAAAATTGCGTTATTTAAAGCACATGGTATTATGCTACTGGGAATCATAATATCTTATTATTACCACGTATAAATATTAATGGCCTTCATACTACAACAAAACTATACAGAAGCCCCATATCTCTACATGATACTATGTTAAGCACCAATGAATAAACAATTGAAGAAGTGCCTTGCTTCTACCAAATGTCAACTTGACATTGAATTATAGATTAAATTACATTCTAAAGAATCTTTCAGGAAGAGCTTTCCCATTTCTGGTAGATGAAAGCTTTTCTAAAGCTTCATGGTTTTTTATCAAGATTTAAGGAATTTCGAAAATCATATTTTCCCGCGAATACTTTTAATGAAAAGACGGAAGTAATATAAATGTGTTTTAATAATCTTCAGATTAATCTCTGTTGCCAATTTTATGATACATTATAGTGTTTTGGAGTATATCTGCGTACAGAAATTGGGTGATTATACGATATCGTTATCTTCATGTGCCAGGTAAATTGTGGTGGCTACATTATTCAGAAAATTTTTCTTCTTTAATGACACTTCTTTTCTAGGACAATCATTTAAAAACTGAGAAATATTTATTATGACCCATATTACAATAATGTTATCATACGTACTTATTCATCAGTGTAATTAACCATGTTTGCCTTGACAATCTTTTTATTATTTTATGTTGCGAGTTCAGGAATATTTGCAAAATCACTCTAGTGCCACGCGTATAATTAATCACAGAAATTTTATGGAAACGGGTTACCATATCTGCCAGTTAAATATAAATAAAGGGATAGTTTTAGTACTTAGAAAACTTTTCAAAAGCTCAGTAGACTCCAAACGATCGAGATCTATATGTGTATATA
>JAPMAF010001518.1:0-10899 GCA_026537445.1 Silvatares holzenthali
AAACAAAATGTCACAACACGACATGACTACCCAAAAGTCTTTGTCTTGCGAATCTTTTGGTCGTGAAAGCCTACGAATATAGATAAATCCATTTCACATGGCGTACAATACTGAACGGAGGTTTTGCTCCAGGGCGATATAAATTCTATCACTCTACGCCAGTCAAGAGTAAATACGTTTTTTTAAATTTTTTTTGTAAATTTATTTATCATATACATTATAAAAATCTGTGTGGGAAAATGAATTTATATTTTGTTTCACACCGGCGGGATTCGAACCCGCAACTTTCAGCGTTCCTCCAACGCTTTAGGCAAGTGTCCAAGCCATTAGATCACGAGGCCGACAAAACCTGTCAAAGAAAACACTAAAATATTACAAGAACATGTTTATTTCTCAACATAGTCTCGTCTTAGCTGTATGAACTTTTCCCAGCGATGCTCCATAGCTTCATACCTTTCTTATGATGAGAGGTGTCAAACTCATAACGGATACTTCGTTATAGAAAGTATTGTACACGTGTAACATACCGATGAACAAATTTTCCATGCTTGCAAATTTACTAAAAACATTTTATATCAAACTTTCATTCAAATTTAAACTAAGCTTTATTTTCCATTATGATTTATAATAGTGATTTTTTGCTTTGTAATTTATCACATATTATTAATCAAATCATTTTTAAGCAAAGTTTGATAAAATTACAATGTAAAAATTATTTGTTTTAATCATAAAAAAATCGTAACTATCGCAAAGTAACCATCGAGAACATCGAAAATAACCCTTATTTGATACGTAATAATGATGAATAATAGTTTTCTCGTTCTACAACCGCCATTTATGTATCAGATCGGGTAATTATTGAACCACCTGATATTAGATAAGATAAAATAATTTATTGATACTGTCAAATAATTAAGAGAGGTTTAGAAACTGGTTTCGGATGGTGGATTACACAAAATAAATGGTCCTGGATGAGCATAATGGAGACCTGTGCTCAGTGGCCTAATCATTGAAAGAATGAAAAAATGTTTTTTTTTAGATAACAACCATCTCATTATATTCGTTTATTAAATCCACAATTCCTGTAAAACTATGGCTCAAAATTACACATTGTCATTTCTCCATTTTGATTGTAAGTTTAAAGAAGCGTAAAATCAATATCCAAAATTCTAATTTAAATTAATGTTGTATTATACTTATTTATATTTTTTATACCAATTTATATATTTATATTTTTCACATATTTAATTCACATTCCAGTTAAGGATCCTTGGGCTTCTTAATGAGTTACCTGACAATACTGATAATTGACAATTCCTTTGAATTACACTGATCAAACCAAATGTTTATTTATTATTTAGATGGCTTTCATCCCTATGGGTTGTTCTTGGCCATTGTATTACTCGTCTTGCAGAGTTAGGGTAAAGGAATTATTTTCTTTTTGTCATTTACTCATAATTTTCACCAAATTTGCAGATATTCATAATTTTCACCAAATTTGCTCTTGAGTGATTATTTCATTTTTTGATTTGTATAATACTGTTATAAATATATTGTAACAAAATATAAAGCAGAACCGTTAACAAACATATTTTTTAACTTTTGTCATTTTTATCTTTATAATGGCCAGTTCTACCAGATAAAGGCCTGAGTAAGAATTAATTAAAGAAGTCGAAGTTGGTTGAAAATTCTCCTGTAGATGGAGACCACAACAAATATAAAATATTAAAAAAAACTATAGTATTATTTTCTATCCATATTTATTCAAAAGCCATATTAAAAAAAGAGAAAGGTTACATTAGAAGTGCCTACTCAATTGCACATTGTACGAGCATAAACAATATTTGAATATTCGTATAATAGAACATATTTTGAAAAACAACTGAACGGAAGTCGACGATAGCAAACGTCAAAAATTGTAAAGAAGTGTGAAATTGAGTTGGTGTTAAATTTTCTAAAAATATTAATATTTTGTCACTGCAAATTAAGCACTTCTTGTAAACATAATTATTCGTTGCCAAATATAATTCCTAATATAACGTTTTAAAAGAAGTCAATAAAACATAGATATGTACTGGCAGTGTATATTGAAATAGTAATTACTCTAAATTTGTAAGTTTTCGAATTTCTTAAACTATTTATTATTTTGATTGATAGTAGAATTTCGTATATGTAAAACTATTAAATATCTTGATTTATTTAGATTTATGTGTCTCTCTAGTCCTACGATCTTCGATTTGCTGTGTGTTTACTCGTACATAAATATGTTCAGAAAAGTTTAAGGTTAGGATAGATCGGGTTCGATAATATTTTTACATCATCCGTACAGTTATTACCGTTCGACATTTCGCGGACGCAGTGTAAAAGAAATAAATAAGCAGTTAGCGAGTGTATCTGCTGTTCGCCTTACAATTTATTTCATCAATTTATAATGTTATACATTTCATTTCGATTCATGTTAAATGTTGCTACAAATCCATAGGTCATCCCTCCCACGCAGTCTTGGTCCTGCCAGAATATTATTTACGGCTTTCGCGAGATTGACGTAATTTAGACAAGGGCAAGCGTGATAGATTTGCATAATAGATAATGCTTCAGTTGATGCGAATATTAAACGTAAACTGTAAGTGCTGGATAAAATATCTATTCATAATATACATGGCACCATTCTCCTTGAATTTAATGTTTTTTTTCAGTCAGCTGTGTTCTAATTTGGGTGTAAGGTAGTGAGTGATTGCTTACAAGACGAACTCTGGATTTCGAATGAATTATCGAAATATATCGTAGTTTCTGTAGCAATGTTTGTTATCCTACCATAGTAGGAAACACTCAGAGTTTTCTTAAAAGTTCGCATGAGTGGGACACTGGATTGAAATGCCAAAGGCCGCGGGTTCAATTTCCACTGAATCCAAAAAGAATATTTCGAGATAGAATTTAAAAATCGTTTTCGTTGAAGTGTTTCGTGATTTTCAATTATTGTGCTACACAGCAACTCCATCGATTGTATTAAGAAAATATACGAATTTATCAACCGTAAAGAGGTTGATCTCTCGGGAAAATTAATACTCGTAAATATGGATACAATAATCAGTTACTCCGGAAAACTACAAATGTCTGATTAAATAAGGATGCATTATGATATCAAAGAGACAGAATACTGACACGACGTTGTTCTTTAACGATAAATAAATCTAATATCACACATAGTATTTGGTAAAAGAATAAAATTAAACATAAATGTTAGTGGTATGCCATAAACGTTTCTATTGAATCAACATTAAACACAAAAGAGTATGAGATACCAATGTACAAAAGTAGGCCAAAAGAGTATGAGATACCAATGTACAATATCAGTGCATCAAGGAACGTACAGTTTTAGTGCTGGATAACAACAGCATTATTAAGGAACTTCTTTATGAAGGGTTAATGTATAATATTATTTCAATGAGAAATGCCGCTAAAACCTGATGTAATTATAGCAGTTACGTAATTACTGATATAATATAACATATAGTTTTAGATGAAGTATTTTAGATTAAGTATATTAGATTTTTGGATGAAGTATATTAGAATTTGGAGAAAGTAAAAAAGAAATCATGAATGTACACTAATATAAAAATAAAAACATTAAAAATTGTATAATACATACAATTTAACATTAGTGGGTAACCACAATTATTTGATCAGTCAAGTTCATTAAGAAACCCAAGAGCCCTCACCAAAGAAAAGTGCTTGAGGGCACTGATTCTAGTATGTGGGATGTGTAATAAGTTAAGTATTGTCGTACGCTTTCACGACCAAAAGATTCGCGAGTCAATAATTTTTGGGTAGTCATGCCGTATTGTAACATTTTGTTTGCTAACGTTTCAGAGCACATTGCAATGCCCATATTCAGGGCGAGTCTGCCCGTGTAAAAAATCATCAGTTATGACGAACACGAGAATAAATATACCACTCCAATATTTTAGGGTTGTAAATTAGTCCCCAAAGGAGGAGAATATTGTATCGGATTAAATAGAAGAACCTACGAGTTTGCAGATAAAAATTAGAAAGGAAGACTAGTATTAAGGATGAATAGTATTCAAAGCTCTAGAAATGTAATAATAATATAACACAATGTCCGAGAGGATACGTACACCAGTGATCTCGTTCGAATCTCAACTCATAATCGAGCATAATGTTATCTCTATTTCTGTAATACAATCATACATTACAGTTTAGTATAAAAGTACTTGATATTTTTATATATCTCTCAGTTATAAAATTAACGAAGTTTTTTTTAAATCTCTTTCTAGTACGGTTATACGTTAATTCATAAAAATGCAAAAAATTGAACCGTTTCCTAGCATTGTGAGAACAAAAGGGCACGTATAATCTTCAAAGTGCGCTAAAATTTGAAAGGGGGTATTATATCTAATGACGAATCTAAACATTTTACTGAAACGTATAACCAAATTAATATTTAACATGGTGGTGAAATTAAATTAAGGATCCGATATAAATTTAAGATCTTTAATAGATAATAATTTTGGTACTTCTAAGTACAATCACTTTTTTATAAAAATGCTATTGCACTAAGGAGGTATTAAATTTTAAATTACTTTATTAAATAGCAGTTTCTCAATAAATACCATTGCCGTCTTGATATTTATTCTTTTTATGCTAAAATTCTTGTATATAACATTTTAACATTTAGTTCGTTTTTTTTATTTCTCCTAATGATATATTTTATTTTCTATTAAAACAGCTGATAAATGAAGGTGCCTTTGCGAAAAATTAAAAATAGCAAACAGAGAACACGGTCTATTTTGGTACATTTTATAGGTTAACAAGTCTAATAATAAATTTAAAAAAATGTATTTTTGAAATATACCAGTTAATTAAATGTTAAAATTAATCATTGATGATCAAGTGTTAAAACGTGACTGTCAATCAAATGACATGAACACACATGTAATACAAATCGGGATTGAAAAAAATGTCTTCCTCACCACTAAATTACACTTACTTATTTTTGCAAATATTTAATCTATTTATGATTTCTGTATTATGGGTTACTGTGCTAATAATATTGCGTAAATAATATTACGTACTCTTGACAGATGCGAGAAGATTTCAGACGTTACGCTTTGAAGAGCAGGTATTTATTTCGATGTTTATCCTTCAATCGTAGATGTTTTTCTCTTTAAATTATGTCGGAATAAAAAACGGAATATTAATTGCACCCAACACTTCTACCTCGATAATACTTTATATAATATTTGACTCATTTGTTTGACAATAGATTAAGAAAGCTGTTATAAGATATTTACCTGAAGTGGTTTAATCTTACTTATAAAAATGCTTTGTTCAGGTGATCAAGCTGAGAATGTGACAAAAATGGAACCCCGCTTATCAATCGACCAACTCATATAAATTTAGGCGAGTCTGTGAACTAAATCTACTTTGAGAATTTAACCCATAGTAAAGAAAAACCGTCGTAAAGAAAGATACATCAACATCTTAGAGAGCAAAGCAAACTACAATGAAGCCTTCAACGAATACGGCGTATTAATATTGAGTCGACTCACTTTAATTATTATATACAATGTGCATAATGCTGATCTATCTACATCTTCTTTTCTAATTAATCAAGGTCAGAACTTTGGCGATGATAAATCGCTTGAATAATTTCGTTTTCGTCACATTATTACGAAGTAACTAATCATTGAATCAGGAATCATTGTGTACTTAGTTGATGTTTGGAATCGCAAAGTGTCCTCTTCCCCATTTTATGATAAATACTCTAGACAAAACTTACTTATCTTCTTACATACTGGTTCATGTCCCGATTGAATTTTTTCCAATTTTCCTACTGATGCTTTTATTCAAATGTTAGAAAGATCCTTTAATAATAATATGTATGCGTAGAAATGTGACGGTTGGGCTTAGACTTTTGTTTATAATCGATAGTTGTATATGCAATAAGCATTATAATATAGATATGCTAATTCATCGAGGACCGGGTCAGAGAAAAATATCGGATAATGATCGTCGACCTTTCGAAAAGAAAGTGCCAGACCACCATTCGCGTGAAGGGCAATATATTTAGGAATGAGATCCTAGCTGACCGTTGCGCCGATCGCAGCTTAGATTATTTTAGTGTAAGCAATGTTATGAAATGGTCAATGATGTGGATGATTGCAGCAACGTTATTACTAATAAAACGACAGTAAATTCTGGAACAGTTTTGACCTATTTGACTACGAACCTCATCGAAAGTGCAAGGTTAATATTTGTCGAGTTTTCCACATTTTCGCGTGTTATTAAGGAGGCGTTCCCGCCAAAAGCTCCGCGCTCCGCCGTAGGGGCGACGGAGGCCGGTGGAGGGGCTAAGATTAGCGCCCGGCGCGGGCCGCAGTGCCGCGTGAGCAGCGAGCAGTGCGAGAACAGCGAGCGCCGCCGTGTCCGTGCCGCGCCGCAGAAATCCGAGCCGGTCTCCGCATCCTCCATCTTAGTGCTGTGCCGCCATCTTACTTCCCCGAACGGGGGCCATCTCGTTCCGCTCGTCCTCGACTCCCGATTGCCTGATTAGATAAACGTTTGTTTACCGTCAGGTAGGTGATCGATTAGTGCATTGTGATCCATCAGGTGTCTGTCGGAAGGTCGGCAGGTCGGCAGTGCTCGTGTAGCAGCCACCGGCAGTGTTTATGAATAGAACGGTTACTGCCGAGGAAATCCGCCTACACACCCCGTTGCGGATTGCCGCAAATCTGAAACTGATGGATCGTAAAAATAAACACGCAATGCTCCCGAAATATTTTCAAAGTCCGCGATAGCCGTGACATAATAACTTATTTACCCTTATTATTACATGCTCAAATACGCATTCGTTAAGTATGTTTATGTGCACGTAACGTAACAAAGCTACTGTGATTTTTCTTTTAATAAACGGGGTAATCCCACAGCATCACGGGGTATTTGCACATACACTCTTATAGAAATGAATACACCCTATGTGTTTATACGTATGTCTATTTGTAAATCGAACGCTACGGAATACTTGGCAAGGTTTTCAATGTAGTTATCGTACATATCTCATCAAAATCGATTGGAATTGAATTTCAAAGAAATACTCCGGATATAAAAATAATATTGTATGATTTTTTTATATTAATACGGTTTGTATACGTATATAGAATAACTATAAAGCTTGATATAATGTTTTCGTTTTTAAACGTTATATATATTATAAGTAGATCAAAGTGATCCAAAATAAAACATAAAAGTGATATTGAGATGCTCATTGTGTTGTGTTTTGTGATCAGGAATTATCAAGCCAACTCGGAGACGACAAGAGCATCTCTGAGCATCTGAAGCTCCCCATTCAGCGTATCAACGACTATCAGCTTTTGTTGAAGGTAAGATTTATGTTGTTTGCATACTCAGACAAAAAATGCATGCATAAAACTTTGCATGCGTTGTACTCCATCGCACATAAACTCTCCCTTTTCGTATGCAGTTGTAAAATTGCAAAAAATATGATATAGTATGGTATAACTGAATTTAAAATAAAGTTTTATCGTTCAAATCAAGAATTTCAAACAAATTATCGTTGTATCTACCCTGGTAACAAGTTTAAAACAGAATGTATAACACGGAGCAAATATACTTTTATTGGCTAGCAATGTTTTGCCAAAATATATTTTAGTATTTAATAATTTAAGCAGGATCTTTCGCGAAAGTCATGTCTCTCGCATTTTTTTCGTTTATTTAATCATTTAATTTTCATAAATTTAAGTTTTTTAAAATATTTAATATACAAATCATTGTAACGTATGTTAATCTAGCTTCATTCATTCATTCCATATTTTTTAACAAGGTTTCTTGTATACGTGACTTCAACAAATCATTTATTTACATCAGATCCTAAACATTTGAAATTTAAACTAGAATGCAGTTTAGTTATTTAAGCTCCACAATTATTAAAAAAATATATCTTCCACACTTTATTGGAGATTTGTAGCCTATAGCATTTGTAAGGAAGTGCAGTTTACATTATACCCAAAAAATGGTATAATTCCCATTACGGGATATTTTCACTGATTTCAGACTTATAAAACACGAGATTCGTTGTTTTTGCATAGGATTAGTGAATTTGAAATGATAGTACAAGATTTTCCTGTATTTAAACCATTTAACTAAGAGCATTTAAAAAGTTTTTTCAATTTTACTAGTTCTATATTTCTTTTCGTGTATTATTCCCATTTCCCCCACGTAAATTAGTTTATTATAAATAATCGATGTATATCTAAATATATAACACTATAATATGATTTACATCATTCAAAAGATGACCTAATTTTTTTTAATTCAATCGCAGGGTAAAAAAATATTATTTATCCAACACCAGTTTAAGAAGCTTCAAAACTAGGTCGAACGCGATTTGTATAATTTGATTTGTATAGTTCGAAATATGATTTGTATAATTTGAAATACAATTTGTTTAATTTTAAACATGATTTGTATCATTTGAAAATAATCAATTCAAGCATAATGTGAAAAATTTAACCTTTTCGTACACAAAATGGATGCATACATTTGACTTATTCTACTGTCTTCACAGACAATTTTTATATCCCACAAATCTAGTTTAACTTCTATTGTTGATTAATAATAATAATACACCATAATCATTTCATTATATTTTTATCCACTGTAGAATATAAACTTCTCTCGTTCTCCTCCCTCTTCTTTCATCGCAATGCCTATGTAATTTACTAAATTCCAACAAATATTTAAATATTTTCTCATAGACATTAACAAAAAATAATAAATACAATTTACTCATTATTAATAAATATACTTATTATTTATTGATTCTTGTTATTTTGGGGGAGTATTCTCTTCAAAGGTTTAGTTGCAGTTCATCATGTTATAGCCGCTTTTGAAAATGCTCTAAGCTACAAAGAAGAAAAACGAGTTCTGTAAGAGCGAGGAAAGTTTAAGTTTCATGGCTTTTTACTAAATAGTAACGTTCGTCACTAAGAGAACTTGTAGTCGTGTCAGACATTTCTCAATCTTATTAGTCACGAAGTGACTAAAGTGTTAACTTTAGTAAAAATAGCGACAGCGCATTTCTATGGAACGGAATGTTTCCATCACGCCAAGTTTATCGAAAATATTCGCAAGAGATACATTTCGCAATAAAAGATTACAGAAACAATACGTCTGAACACTCATAAAACACGCTTTCCCCTACAGTTTTTCTCTCAATAAACAGAATACATAAACGTTAAGACTTCTGATTTACTGCGAGTTATATAAAAGCGGAAGCGATAGAACATTTTCTCATCTCGGGGAATTTATAAACATTTTGTCTCAGATTATAAATATTATTGGCGTCGATTTAATATTTCTTCTGTAAATATTTACACGCTTCCACCATATTTTATAAAAATTCTCATACTTCAATCCACGCAGTACGAAGAAATTTTTCCAGATATCTTCATTGAGTAAACCGCAATGAAATGTGAATAATGTGGAATACATGCATAACATCGGCCAAAAGCTATAGGAATAAGCGGGAGAGAATTGAGCCTCAATACGCACTTCCTGCTTCTTCCACATTCATACATCTCTTCATACACGTATGATGGTTAATGAAGCTCCTCATATTACCTTCATTAAAAATAATATGGAATATTTTTTATCAAAATGCTAAAACGTAAAAATATTTAAGTAAAACTCAAAATGCAATATTTAAGCAAAACTCAAAATGCAATATGGCGTTTACCCTAATGCGACGAGTTGTCACTCAGCAATAGCGATTTGTGTGTATTCTTTGTAGAGTTTGTTTTCTTCTAGACTCAGATTTACTCATTGATGGCGTACATATATACTCCTCCGAAGAGTCAAAAGCTCCACAATAAAAGCCTTACTTTGTTCTCGGCAGCCGCGTTAGTCGTCTTTATCTTCTTTCCTTACGTGAGATCCAGACTTCGATCCTCCTGGGTTGCTTCTATTTATTGGATAGCCCAGTTTCTGATTGATTATGGTAGCTTCAATAGCAGACTTTTTAATCAACTTTGCTCCCTCTGTTTCGTGACAGTTTTGTGAGTGTGTCGTGACGGTAACCATACATCTAAACATCTTTGATTGTCTTTTGAATACCCCACTCTTCCATTAAGTACAATAGGGAGGGGATTATCACTGCTATCCTTAGCCTCTTTTCAGGTTCTATTGGACACGTGGACTTCTTAGCCTCACGGAGCAATTATTTCGCATTTTTTTAATTTTGTCAACTGGTGATACCCATTGCCTTTATCTAATCCTGTTTTCCAGAGGAGAAGTCACCCTTTCTCTGATGATTACTTCGTAATCCTCGCGAATACTCCAATGCTACTCTTACAGATAGCTCCTTTCGGCAAGTTAGGTGTAGAGCTGTGATATCGAGAGCTCCCTGTGGGCAGCTTTTTAGTTTGAATGACGAATAAACTAATTTCAACTGATGTGGGTAATGAGAAGGAAACTTGACTAGTTTCCAGATGCAGTGCAGGTATTGAGAATGGTAGAGTAGCAGCATTAGGTGAAGTACAAAAATCTATTTTGCACATAAATGTGAGTGCATATTTTATTCTGATCAAATAAAGTTCGAGATTAAATAAAATGAAATGCCGAAATCCGTCGCTTGATGATATTGTAATATAACCGATGTTACGATCCTTATATACCACAAGACGTGCATAAATTGCTAACGCCCACAAAACAACAATAATTCGTTTCTGCGGGGATACACGGAGAAACATTTTACTTATTCTTACATTTTTGTCTTAACTTTATGTACATTCAGTCAAAAAAGTATCGGGAATGGATGATTTGTTTATAGTTCCGAATTCAAATTTTATATTTTTTTGTTGT
>JAPMAF010001519.1:0-10897 GCA_026537445.1 Silvatares holzenthali
TAAAATAAATTTGGATGAATAACAAAAATTTTGTGTATTATTGATCTTTTCCCGGTACTTTCTTGACAGAGTAGTACTTGAGATGTGGTACTAGAAACAGATGCTCAGTGTAATGCAGTGATGCAACTGAGAGTCCAGGCCACAATATTTCACCAAACTTTTAATTTTTATATTATGCTACACATGAGACACCAGGTCGCTATCCGTCTAGATCTGTAGCATTTAGTACAGTTGCACATTTAAATGCCATGTAATAGTAGAAGGAAAGTAGACATGGTTATTGAGTGCTAATCACGAAACAAGGTTAAATCTATTTCATGTAGCATACAATACTGAATGGTGGTATAGCTTTAGGACGATACAAGACCTATCATTCTTGCCAGTCAGTAAAAAGGTATTTAATTTGTTATGCTGGATAGAGTCCCAGGAAAAACATGGAGATTCAATATTGCGAATAGTTGAGGTAAGAAACATTAAATTTTTTTTACAAGATGATGTCCGAAGAAGAATTATGAATGTAGTCATTAAAGATAATTCTAATACTTGAAGAAGAACCATATCCAATACATACATTATCAAAAGATATTAAATAATACCTGTCAGATGATTCAAATTTGTACAGAAATCTTTCGTTAAATCATAATTTATAAATAAACAATATTGACAGTGTTAATCGTATTTTTTTCTTATCATCAATTGAACACATTTTATTTATTGAGCTATTATATATAATCATATCGTGCTAATGTGAATAATAGATACAGATCCAACTCTTTAGTTCATCAACTGATAATATGTATGTAAATTAGCAAGATACTAGCAGCATTCTCTTTGTGACACTCATGCTTTGTAGACTAGTTTAGAACCAAATCTACTTGGATTAGGGGATTCGATTCTTCTAAATTGAACAAGCATATTGTCCCAGAAAACTTACAGAAAGTTTAAGAACTAAAGAGTTGAAATGAATCTAGTTTTATTTTACAGGTTGGGTACAGAATTTGAGGATACTCATATGTGGCTATAATTTTTAGAGAACTTTAGTTTTTTTCTCAAATCAATGAAACACAATAAAGTAATCAAAGAAATAAAGAGATATGCAGATATCACCCCTTGAAAATACATGCCGATTCAGAAATCTTATTTTTTTCAAATTGCACCCAATCATCAGTACATAACATTTTTGTATATTGGAAGCATCACTTGGACATGTAGAAACTGTTGCAAAACACAAATAATATGAGGAACATTCGGACACTACTAAAGGCATGATTTTATTCTACAAATATAAGAGATCATTGACATAAGCTCTTCAAAGTTCATTGCGAAGACCTTAATGTGATATAAGGGCATAATCAGCAGAGTTGTCCACGAAGACCTCTATAAATCTTGCATTATGCGCAGACAACAGTTTACATTGTCGTGAATTCAGGATTAGAGTTATCCAAGAAAACAGTCTTTTGAACAACTTTAAGCACCCTGAAAGTTCTAAAATGTGTTTTTTTTCTGATGTAAAAATTTTCAACCTAAACCAAAACAACAATCAGAGAAAAGACAGGCGGTTACGCTCAAAGATGTTGCACACAAATATTTCAGTATCATGGGTTTAGGAGTTGTGAGCAACAAAGTACATATTATGCTACCACAATTCTTTCATCAAGGGCTTTAGGTGAATGCTCCCACCTACACTAAGGTTTTAGAATCAGTTGTGAAATCCTGGATTGATACTGAAGTGGGGAAAAACCATATATTTTTCAGCAAGACTGCTCCTTCATCCAGAGTCTTGATGACACACGATTGAATGGTCGAAAATTTCTACGACCGTAATACCCCAAACTTGTGGCAACCTAGCTGCCCTGATCGCCTGGATTATTCGCTGGGACATAGTTGAGTGGAAGATCAATAAACATCCCTATAACCCAGTCATGGCTGAAGGATACTATGACAATCGTAATGATCAACTTAAAAAAAGAACACAATCTGCACTCATTCCAACCCTAAATTGAGCTTGTTATTTCAGCAAATAGAGATTATATTGAGTAATATTGTTTGAGAGTCAATTGATATCATGCAAACATTTCGTAGAATTAAAATAAAATTTACAAAAAATATTGAACAAATCAGTTTTGATGTCAATTTGTCTTCAAATACCGTATGTACCCTGTAGTATTATTTGCTATGATTACACAAATAGCAACTAATATTTCAGAATCAAATGTTAATATAATGTGTTAAATAATATTTTTATGCAGGATATGTTTTTATATATCTCCCCATAAACATATTCAAATTAAAGTAACAAATAATTTAAATATTTACTTTCTGAATTAAGCAATTTAATACAGCAATATACATATTTAATATACGTATTTAAAAATATTTTATTGAAACATATAGAATTTAAATTTAATGAAATGTCATTTATTATTTGTTATTCAAATTATTTGGTATTCAAAATTGTAAATCATGATAGTGAAAATTAAACTAGTAAATAATTTGTTTCATCAAATCATTCTGAAAATTTTGTCAACCCAATGAAATTTTTTTTAAAGAATTTGAAAAAATAACTACAACTCTGATCAACATTAAAAACTAAGACCGTCTTGGAGTTCTGACATGTTTAAAGCAGAGACCCTAAATGGGAGAATTCAAAACATTACATTAAATAATTAAATCTCTCAGAATAAAATATACATGTATGCAAAAGAAGATACTCATTTTTAATATACTTAGTGAAATCAGAACTACAACTATCTTAGCAGAATTATAAAATACGATTAAATAAACAAAACCCTGTCATCCAAATCATTACATTAGTAAAGCAAATATTACAGATTAAATCAAAAGGCAAAACTAACATAATAAATAATTCTCCAAAAGAATCTCAAAACATATTCTAGAATATTTAGCTAAAATAGAGTTCAAGATGCAGAAGAATTTTAGATGCTACATATGTATAGGAACATAGAAATGGGACACCGTTAAAAAAATTTGGATGAATATTTGATGTTTAAAATCATTGAATATCCCTTGATATTCCAAATCTGTATCGTTCTGAATAAAAATGGCTCAACCATTGTTTCTGTAGATTTATATGCAGAAGGAACAATCAGTTTAAATACCGTAGCTTGGTGTGATGTCATCAAAACACAGCAACTGACATTGATTTACTCTTGAATTGGCATATGCAAACCAATATATTACTTTGTTCCCTTATTCAGCCAGATACGGTGTTATAAAATGAATGAGAAAGTGTTACTAGATTGAGGTAGGAGCCTGAATTTACTCAAACCAATAGTTTTCTATTTAATGAATAGCTACAGATGTGTTACTATCACCAGTGTGGAAAGTTGTGCTTGCCACGCCAGTTTCTACAATAAGTTCAGATCTTATGAAACAGCATCAAGAAGCTTTCATAAATGATGTGTCAAATATTACCACAGATATAAATACCTTACTATTTTTACACCGACATCGAGATATTAAGAAATTACATCAAAGAGTGCATAACAACATTAGTGCGAGTTATTGACTAAGCATCTCAATTTACTGTATGGCAAAGATAGTTTGATTAGAATTTACACTTCAAAAAAAATTTGTCGAAAATAAATTTAATCAGTTGATGTTAACAGTTTTAGGTTTTAAAATAACTATATCTAGGATATTAAAGATAGTTTGTTATATACAGTTACAATAAGATAATATTTACATAATTCACCTATATCAGATGGTGATCCCAAAATATTCAATCCCTTTCAGTATCTTGACCTCCCCTTGGACAATCAAATGAAATAATGAATACTCGTTATCTCTGTTAGGTTTACGCTGTCATAAGCAATTTGAATATTTTGAATTCAAACTATCCGACACAAACAAGCTAATAATTTGTATATAAGATTGATCGAATACATTTAACATATTACATTGTGACTACTATGCGCTTCATTAAATTCAAAATACGAACGTTTTACAAGTTATTTATTGGTTATTTACTTATAGATATGCACAGCATACCATTAAAATATTTATTCTGATATATAAAATAATTTTAACATGAAAAGATCAATGAAAAATGTTGGAACTTCTTGGGGCATACAACCTGAAACACTCCGCGCCATGGTTCTTGCATTCAGCCTGTCTGCAGTAGAATATACAGAATCAGCCTGGAATGTGTTGGCCAATGTTAAACAGGTTGATGTGGCCATAAACAAAACGAGCCAGATTGTGTCAGGATGACTAACGCCCACCTTAACTTAAAAGCTATATTTGTTGGGAGATATGGCTCCCCCTCACATTAGAAAAAGCATTGCATGGAATATTGGAAGAACAAAACAAGACAATGACCCAAGACACCCCCTTTCCAGCCACCAGCCTGCAGACACTCACCTCAAATAAAAGAACAGTTTCCTAATATGAATTTTAAATTACTAGAGGCTCCCCAGCAATCGAGGGCAAAATTATATTGGTATACACTGTAATAAATAAATAAATAAAATGGGAGGAAACAGCCTGCATGCAGTCAAAGGAAAAAATAGCACCAAGATTCCAGTTCCCATATAAAAGGTGGAAATTTCTAAAGTAGGTGAGAACAGGCATAACCAGACTAAAAGATTTCAGCAGTTTGTGTATTTATGAAGAAATCTAAAACAGAAGGTCCATACTGATCTGTTCTCAACTCCCAACAGAATGCACAATGAAGGACATCACAGTAGCAAACGACAAAATGATATCCGAAGCCAGATTTTGAGCTAATGATGTATAGCATTCTGAACAGGGAACTGAATAAATAGATGTAAGTCAAGGATAAATGATATAATTGAAAGGGTTCAAAAATTGAAGTAGCAATAGGCTGGCCATGTTTTGTTAACGGCAAGGGATTCCAAGGTTGCCCATCATCAAGATGGATGGATGAAGTTAAAAGATATGCTGGGGGCTTAGTAATGAGGTAGGCTAAAGGATATGCTGGGGGCTTAGTAATGAGGTAGGCTAAAAGATATGCTGGGGGCTTAGTTGCAGCTAGAGATATCCTACAACGGATGAAAGTGGTCTAAGAGTGATATGATAAAAGAATACCCACCGGGTTGAAGAATAAATCTACAAATCCATTAGATTACAACAGATTGGTCATTTGTTGTACTATACTGGGTTCAGAATATTGAGCATCCACAAAAATATTGGAAAGCTAGAAGTGACAATAGTTTGAGGTTGCATTAGCAAATAAGCATGCAAACCGATGAATATGTGGGAACCAGGCACTCGACATGAGTCATTCATAGGAGAATTTAGCCCAAAAAGATGATTTTACTATTAAACCAAAATATCCATGATTTTGATGACTGGAGATGACCCAAACTAGAATATTCAAAATGAGGATTACAAATTGTCAAAAATAAAAATAATCATTATGAACAAATGTGTAATGTTACTAGCAGATTCAACGCAGTGGACTTGAATATGTATATGCAAAAATCATTTAATCTTTTGACCTGTATGTTGTTGTTGCATACAAATCTAAAACATCATTTGCTCGATAATTAAGTTTAATTCTTTATATAACTAAACTATGCAATTTTGGCGAGAGTATTGTAAAAATTTCGAGCACTAAATCAATATTTAATTTTAATTTATGATTATATATTTCAACCGTCATGCTGTTTGATGAGATGCATGAATGTGGAGGAAGCAAGAAATGTATATCAGAACAGAGACAAGTAGCACTCCATTCCCTCTACCTGTCTACATAGCAACACTGACACATAGCATCACGCCACTGATGTTCAACAATGTTAACTGCTCATTTGAATAACCTTAAGCTATATTGAATTATGGAGAGAGAATATTTTGGATTATATTATATGTAATGACATTCTCCGTATAAGTAATAATGTACGTAGTTATACTGTAAGATTCATATTTGAATAATTGATTTAAAATTGTGCCAAAAAGCAGTGCATTGTATCAGTTAAGGTAAAGATTGCAATCAAATTCTTCCACCTAAAAGAGTGGAAAGAAACACTTTATAAATTAAATGGCTATTTGGCTGTTTAGAACTGTGCCAGCTATCCAACACAGACATCGTTAGTTCAAATCCAGTCACACATTTTAAATTAGTCATAATTATACCCACACAAGTAAGGGATACTGCATCTGGTCATATTTACTACATAAAAAAATATTTCACATTTCTAATATGCGTACAAAAAGTACTTATTGCTGCAACTTAAAACTATAATAAATACAACTCATTGCACATGCGTAATAATTGCAACATTAATCATAAAGAAAAAATGCATTTAAAGCATATACTTAAATAGAGTATAATTAAAATTTTACTAATAAAGAAATGATTAGATTGAAATAACATATACCGCCGAATTTCATTGATTCGAACTTCGCTAATTCAAATCCCTCAAATACAAAAAATAGTTAAGTTAATGGTGCAATATAAATATATTATTATTAAAATCATTAATAATAATATATTTATATTGCCCCATTTCATAGACAAAATTCTCCACAAAGGTGTTTGAATCGATTTAATAATAACATTTTTACAAAATGAATACATTTGCAAGGTGCTTTCCTGAGCAGTGAACCAGCCACTTCGAAAGCTCTGTCCTAGTGGCGTGCTTTATTCGCTCATGCAAACTTGAGAAACATATCTAAAATATATGTTATTCCTAAAATTAAAATATAGAAAAAAAATATTTAACATCTCTATACCAAACAGCACTGAGCTCAAATAGCAGGGCTTAGAAAAGTGTTACTACAATTCCAATAATCATATCCGTTTAGTGTTGAATTCTCTACCTTTCAGTTTCGAATTAGCGAAGATCGATTGCGTTCAGTTTAATAATAAAACAATCTTAATATTAAATTAAATATTTAACATCTAAATCATGCACCATCAAAGATGTTACATAAATAATGATGATTCACCCTGTAGGATATCGCCCATACAAGGTTTATAAATAACCAGTGCAAGTTAATTGTATAAACGATCACTACTCTTCAGATCAGATCGATAACACTTTTGGTGTGTGATATATATTTAGTTCCTTATTTAATGATATCAGTTCAATCCGGTATGTCTATGCTTATAATTGGCACCACAGGTTTCAACAGCTCGTTCTTCTTCTGGTTCTTGGAAGATTTTTTAAGCTTTTCCTTAGATCCCGTACTCCTGTTCTCTCTAAACTGCTCGACCGTGTTGGCTTGACCTTCACCAGGTCTCCCGTTTTGTCCATTTGTATCATTGTTATATGCAATATTTGCATACTCTTGTAGCAAAGGAAATACGGACAACAGGAATTGACAAAAATCCTTGCGCATTCCAAACCACCCTGAAAAAGATGTTTTATTAAAATAAATTTAATCAAAACTAATACAAATGTAGATATGTTCACCAATGTGTAAACTAGCTAAAAGAACTGTAGATTTCGTATCACCTTGGAGCAATAGTTCCATTTGATATACATTCATAATTCAGAGTATATCGAGCGACGCAAAGGTTACAACTGTCAAATGTCGCCCAATATTATATTTATCTCTAATAAACAAATAACTTTATGCCAAGTCTTGATAGGGGTAGACGGAAAGAATGAAACACTACTTGTCTCTGTCATAACGCATACCTCTTGCCTTCTCCACATACATCGTGCAAACACGATTGTTGAAGCTCTTCACATTGCCTTCATCAAGAAATTGAGAAACAGGCTCCTGTCAACTTTCCTAGGTCTTCTAGTTGTTTTCTAGAACTTTCATATGCCATTTGCTTGACATGTCCAAACCACCTCAAACATCCAACATTCATTCTATCCATGATTGTTATTTTTAATTATTCTTCTCTGATATTTATATTTTTATCCTATAATTTCGTTTTACCTCACATACTTCTTAACAACCTCATCTTATCTTCTACCGTACCTTATCAATATCTTCTACCAATTTACCATACTTTGTGAATATGCTGCCTAAATATGGCAAGCTATGAATACATGTTTTCAGATTTGTATAATCAGAATTTATTTCATCAACTAATTTCCTACTTTATATTTACATGTGTAATCTCATTTATCCTTAGTGATTCAAATGAGTAATGATGTATCATGTATGGCACGGAATATAAAAAAATATTCTTCATAGCAAATAGTACAGTACTTACATCTGTTGCCTCCTTTAGCCCCAAAAGACATCAGTATCAGCGTGGAAAAACTAAAGAACAAGGGACTAACAACAATGATAAACGGTAATGACAGATGATTGTCTAATTTATTTGCTAACAGCACCTGAAATCAACAATAAATATAAATAAAAATTTATTCAACAAACGAAAATCAAATTTTCTAACATACGTGACATAACATACCTGAAAAATTAATATAGGCACAACAGTGAATGTGTAGGAGAGAGCAGTGTTGAAACTGGTTCTACGCTGGTGGATATTCACTTCAGGAGTTCTCAAAAGGATGCCAGCAAATATTATACTGTACAATACACCTGAAAATATACACATGCAATAAATTATATAAAGGGAAATACTCAATGATCAGCTGTATAATATAGACCACATGCTAACCACTAGAATGAAGGTAATGAAATATATTGAGTTGCTTTGTATGATGTAGAACCAAAGATTACAGTAAGTTACCGTAAACTACGAGAGAAACAAATGTGAAAGACTTAGAGAGAACAACATCATCGTAAAAAGTTTTTTTTACTGTAACATTCAGTACCAAACCTGGTTATTCAGTTTGAATCACAAAACATGAATAAATACGCAAGCCAAAAACTTTTGAGTAGTTATGTCTTAGCATTTTGCTTGTGAATCTTTTGGTTGTAAAAGCGTATGACAACATGGACAAATCTATTTCACATGATGTACAATACTGAACGGTAGTATTGCTCCAAGGCAACTCTTCACCAGTCCAGAGGGAATATATTATTTAATGCATTCTTTTGCTATTTCTAAATAAACATTACAATTATATATTTGAAATCTGAATAGAAAATGCATTTTAAATTTTCACTCTGATGTGAATCGAACATACAACTCCTCGTATTCCAAATCAGTGCCTGCATCTACTACACTAAGGGCACCAACAAATAAAATGAGGATGTAAAGAAAATTGACAACATATGCTTTGTACCAAATATGTGCATGTGTATTAATGCTATAATTAATGTTGCAAAATTTAATTAGTGTAAAAAAGAATAGCAGTGGAAGAATTTCATGACTGAAGAATTTGAGGGAACGGCCTGAAATTACAGTGCGTTTGCTTTCATTTAAAAGTATACTTTCAGCTTTCACAGATTCTATCATAGTATAAAGCTTATTTCATTATATTTTTGACTATTTTATTAGTTTTAAATATAATTTGAATAGTCTAGTCATTGTTTAACTTTTACAGCCAAATGTGTTTGTTTATCAAAATTCATAATAGATATTTGATTGCTTAGAAAGCATTATTTAAACATATCAGAAATAGCTCACTCAATAATACACAGTTTGATGACAATATTATCATATTCAATTACTACCATTTATGATTTTAATACACACTATAGAATTTATGGAGAAATAATCAATAAATGATAAAATTTTATTATGTCAATTAAAAATGAAAACAAAATGTATTGACAATAAATAATTTAAACACTCAATATAGAGATTAGTTACTACAGAAAGTTTTATATATGGCATCAAATCACATCACACCATTTCCATAGGAGAAGATAGAGATAAATGGTTCACTACTCATTTCTGTTTCCACATTTCTGTCCATTTTTCCCGCACCTGATTTCTTTAGGCTTTTAACAATACCTTCAATAAGAAAATGAAAGACTTGTCACTGCTAAGTTTCTTAGTCTCATCCTCCCAAGTATATTTGATTTACAGCTCACTTAGCTCAGCTTATTATTCATACACTCACATTAATATTATTTTTAGGTGACATTTCTTCCCTTGACTTCATTTGCTGTAAATTCGATTTCTCTAGCTCCATGGCAACCTATAATTGATCCACAATACACAAGTCTAAAATAATAATTTTTAATTGTGAACTGAATGCCACTGGACTTTCTTCTATGGGGTTTGTTGAATCGTAAATGTAAGCACATTTAGCGGAAATTATTTTTAAATAAAGATGTCATAAATCAAACTTCAAAATAAAAAATATGGCATATTGATATCCTAATGACTATTTTTAATTTCTATTCAAAAATATATTTGTCGGCCTCGTGGTTGAGTAGTTAAGACACTTGATCAAAGCTTTAGAGGAAAGCTGGAGGGTATGATTTCAAATCCCACCAGACAAAAAATAATTATTTTGAAAAATACCGTTTTTTTGATTCAGATTTTAAAATATATGTGTAAAAATATATTTAAAAATATCAAAACAGCAAAAAATTAATTTAAAAATGTATATTCATTTAGGACTGGAATAGAGTGACAGATCTTGGATCAACCTAGAGCAATATCACCGTTCAGTATTATAAGCCATGTGAAATGGATTTGTTCATGTTTTGTGACTAGAACTGAATAACCAGGATTTCAATCCCTCCTCTGACTGCTACACAGCATTTACATGTGCAACGGAACTGAATGTTACAGATCCAGACGGATGGTGGTGTCTCATGTGTAGTATAAGATAAAAAAATAACCTTTCATTACAATACTTAAAAATATTAGTTACTTACTTCTATCACTGAATGCCTTTCATTATTTAAATAAGATCTGTTAATTGGCTTAAAAGAAATCTATATCAATGTTAGCTAGCTTATTTCTGTAAAAATTATGTCTAATAATTATATTAAATAAGTAAACTTTAAAATCTGCAGCTTCAAATCCATGTCACAGTGTTTTTAACTTTCTACAAGTATAATAAAGAGTGTATATAAA
>JAPMAF010001520.1:0-10894 GCA_026537445.1 Silvatares holzenthali
TATATATATATATAGTTATCAGAGCTTTAACTATGAGAATATGAGAGTTTTGAAAAAAAATATAAAATGAAACTTTTGGGTACTTATTGAGAGGGTAATTTTCCCACCACTCTAGTCTTTTATGGTTTATACAATGATCCAATGATTGAACAAATTACCTCTTTAAAATATGGTTGGATGATATAAATAGGAGAGGAGAGGAAACCACTTCTGGTGTAGGAACTGAACAATTTATGATGTCACTGTAAGACAGCGATTTCATTATTCTAATGGCTCATAATAAACGTCCAGAAAGCATACAGCCCTGCTATAAATCATTTCGGCAGTAAAGTTTATTGAAAAATAAGGAGTAGCAAAAGCATATGTCTTTGAGAACGGAGGAAATTCATTAGGATGTGCAAACTAAAGTTAGCTAGGATTGATGGATAGAGAATTTTACCACTTAGCAACATAATAAAATGTTGTGTTAAATGTAATGATTTATGCTTTTCTAGGGAATTGAGAGATAACATATCTAGATAAAGAGAGATTGCCATGTAATAAAATTTATGCATGCATGATCAGTATCACATTTAAATTCCTAATTTTGATAGTGTATGCCTCCGCCATGTATAGAAATACAAATATATTCAACTTTCCAGTTGGAGCCTTTTCATGAAAAATCTACTTCAGAAAAATTATATATAGTCCTATTATTAAAGATAGAACATTTACCTGAAGGTCTACCATCTATTCCAAGAGTTAATCCACCATCTACCTATAAAATGAAATAAATTTTTTATTATTTGTTAGTAATATAATTTTCCTTACCTTTGAAAAAAGCCAGAAAAAGTGTTTGTGATTTACATTAGCAAAGACATGGTTCATTTAATAAAGAAAAATCATAATAATGCAAGTTGAAGGCTTTTAGGTTGTTTTGTTGTATTCTGATATTTCGCAGCTGCAGGTCAACACTCAAACACAGTCAAACTAACCCTGAAACGTGGTTCGAAATATTCCCAATAGAATGTCCCAATACAACATAATAAACAAAAAGTTTTTAACTTACAAATCTTTTGGTCATGAAAGCTTACAACAATATAATAATAATAATTTATTTCAGAACATACATTCCAAATACATATTTTTTTGTTTATTTATTTTTTTGTAATATTTTTCTAAAGACTTAATGACCTAAAAATATAATAATATAAATGAATTACTAACCCCTTCACCTCCACCCATCCCACAAAGCAACTCGGCCAAAACATGTTTGGGTATTAATCCACGGCACGGGTCATTGTTAATTTTGATCAGGTCAAAAAGGTGATCACTCCTTTCATCTTCATGCAGAGACCAAGCCCGGATGTCTGTACAGGAGTCATAGGATTTGATTCGGCCCTCACTGCGGAGTGGCAGAAAATAATTATTCGGATAAACTAGCACAAATTTTCGATTTTGTAGACCAGTTGTCATATTTTAAGCTTAAAAACTGCACAATTTAAATTTTGAAACCATTTTTTCTCACATAAGTAATTTTTAAGTGTCACCTAACGACATGATGCTACTCTGACAGCAAACAATAGAATGATCACTCATTTTTAAAAATAGTAATAAATAAATACCAACTTGCTTTAATTATAAAATGTGAGTGATGAATGATGACGATGAAGAATCTATTTATTTGTGTTGTGCTCCTTAGCCAATGGGGCTATAAGTAAAGAAGTCAATACAAAATTGTATAGTTACACTAACCACCTGCTTTGTATTGGAGCTTACACATTTCAGAATGTAGAAAGGTTCATCTATTTTATATTGAGTTCAATGCGTTTCACTCTTAACTGAGCATCTTCAGGAAGAAATTGTTTTGTTGTGCTTATTTTGACAGTTTGACATCTCAAACTAAATCAATAAATTGAAAAATATAACTGGTAAATCGACAAAAAATAAAAACATATTAATATTAAGCTTTATTTTTGTTTAAATTTTATTTAAATAAATTCATTTACATCTTCAACTAATTACTACTACTAGATGGAATATAAGATGATGTCACTGTCTTTTATTATGATTAGATGTTAAATATTTCAATCAGAATCCGGATCTTGCTCCCAAGCTCTCTCCATGTGATAGAGATCATCCTTCAACTGTTGGTTGTTTGGTTGCAGTTTGATAGCTATCTTCATCTCGTTGATACCTTTGTTCAACATACCAACTCTAGTCAAAGCTGCTGCCCTTCGAGCTATACATCTTACGCGGCTATTCAAATTTAATGGGCATGGAGGTTTCAGCAGATCCAATGCTTTAGAGCAATCTTCAATCTAAAGTAAAAATGGATTTACTATTACATCAATAATTATGTTATTAAATACTAATATTTTGTACTTAAATATCAATGACCTACGAAATACGGTGGAGATGTGAGCAAAAAATTTAAGGTCAGTTCATAAATTGGCACTTTCTTTTTTGACTGTAGCCTGATAAGAGAGAAGTAGACTCTTCAACATCGATCACAAGTATACTGATGTCCTGGCTGATGCTGCTTTGACTACTTTTGATGCCACTCTTTTTTTTTTATTTATAAAAATTTTAGCTGCAAAATGGTTCAGAGCATCCATAGTGATTAATGATTTTAATATTTTACTAATCTGTATGTCTGCTAAACAATCTGCCTGAAGTTCCGAAAATGTATCATGACCTACTAGCTTGTCTCATGGAAGGGCTACGTCTCTTTGAGACATTTTAAATCGGTCAGTCCTAGACTTAGGTGGTTACTTCTCCTCTCCTACAATCTACTCACTTTAACAATTTTTTTTTAAATTTTAGACAATTTTTTTTCTCTTTTCGTCTCTGGGCACTGATGATTAAAGATGACAACCATATCACAATTTCTGTGCCACATGAAAATGCTAGTAAAGAGTAAATATCAATTTTTATTAAAATAAACGCAAAAAATGCATTATGATACTCTGACAGGAATAAAACCCACGACTCCCCATATGCCAGTTGCAAAAGTTTAAACTCTTTGACATACTTGGGTTTGAAACCTTATTTAAGTATAGGAAATCAAACATTCTTATATCACTTGAACTATCAAACAATTGGTTTATTTTCCTACACTGCTCATTTGTATTTCCACAAATGACTTATTTATGTATAATAAGCTACGCATTGAATGAATTTAGTATGTCTGAGAGCTGGGACTATTGAGGATATTTAATCGAGATGGTTACAAGATACTTTAAATAGTGTGTGTTAAGTAAGAACTAATACGTTTTTTTTTATCTTTTACTACACATGAGACACCACGACACCACCATCCGTCTGGGTCTGTAACATACTGTAAAATTGCACATATAAATGCTATGTAGCAGTTGAGGAGAGATTAAATGATGTGGATTGTAGATTCTTACGCATTTATTAAAGTTGCCAATAACAAATTGTGCTGCTGCCCTGTTTGAATAGAGTGCTGGTAGCTTTTCTGAAAGTTTAATCCCGTGAGAATAGGCACTGATGGCTCCCAAATAATTTTCAGCTTTGAGAAATTCATCTCCTTTGTCCTTACACCACTGTGGATCTTGTTCTTCTGGCCGGAGATCTTCTGATATAAAACCTATGTGAGCAACAAATTGGGAAATGATTAGTAATTTTGTAGTAAATCAATATTTTTAGACTGTGATGTCACCTTATATTTAGGTGTGTAGTGAACTATTCTACAGAAGAGTATTATTAAAATGTATTTTAAGATTATGAATGAATATTTTGGCATGGCATAATCAAAGTGGATAAAGTATATACTAGGGTGGTTCATTAGTGGTTTTATTATTTATTATTTATCTTTAATTTATAAAGTGCTGTTTTAATGAAAAAATCTCCTCAACTACTACTGAAAATTTTTACTCAAATATTTTGTAAACATTGAATTTATTTAACATATCATATTATTTATTATTAGGGTATCCCGGAATAAAGAAGAGATCTCCAAAACATGGTGGCTCAAACAAATTCTGCAAATATATTAGTTAAGATTATCTAATAAGGAAGTTTTTAAAGAAGATACAGTTGTTGATTTAATAAATTAAATAAAATGCCAACAAATCGTTTTCCTCAAATTTATTAATATCTGGGCAGATTTTGCCTTTAACCTTTATTTATTTATTTAACAGTATAATGTACCAAATATAAAAACAATTGAAAGAAAATTAAAATATACATACACATTCATAACAAAATCAAAAATTTAATTTCATATAAAAAAAGCAAATTAAGTAAAGCAAAAGGGATGTAGGTAGAAGTAAAAAGAAGAGGCGCTTATCAAGGGATAGGGACAGAGGATAAGGGATAGGGACAGTGGATAGAAGGATAGGGACAGATGAAAAGGATAGGGATATTGGATGACTCTGCGACAAACAAAATCCCATGAAGTTACTACATTAGTAATAAATGCTCAAAATTTGATGAGTCACTTGGAGAGAAGGCCCAGCAGATACAAATTAAAAAGAAAGAATCTTCTTAAGCAGACCAAATGTCTATTATATTACAATACCATAACTGTTTCATGAAATGAAAAATATTAATACTCTGTAGTCACTTCAAAATCCAAATGACTAGAAGGGTGGGCATTCTTCCTTAATTACTAGACAGGTAAAAGTTGACCTTTCTTTTCCCTCCTCATTTTTAATGTATTAATTATATATATTTTTTAATAAATAACAAATATGTAAGAAGTCTAAAATGAACAAATAGAAATATGCATAATATTAATACCTGTCGCTCTCCTGGCTTCATTTACATTCTTCAACCATATTTCCTCATCATGGGCACTGGATTCTCTGCTAGGAGTTGGAAATATTCTCTCAGTAAATGATATGTTCAGTGTACTGGTTCTTCGAATGCATGGAATAACTCTATTTTCTATATCGGACACCACTTTATTGTAAAAATTAGATTTTTTCGGAATTATTTTATTTGGTTTGTTCACTTCAAAATTATTATCATTTATAGCAGCAATTTTTACTTCACTTTTTCTATCTTGAACGCATAATGATTTACCTAAAGATTTATATAAATGATTAACCCTTTCTGCCTTTTTCTTATCAGTGTCCTCAGTAATTTCGGTGATTGTTACACTTTCTTTCATACTGTCTTGTTTAACATTTGAGCGATAATTTTCTTTTGAATTTCGCCATTCTTCTAAATCATCCATTGCAAATTTTCGTTCAGCATTTCGTAAATTTTCAATTTTGCATATTCTTTTCGCATCCATCTCCATTGCTTCGGAAACTGCAAATTTTCCCAAGTCTGCTTTCAATTGTATCTGTTCATCCAGCTGCTTTCTGGTTTTAACTTGAATATTTTCAATAATATTTAATTTGATTTCAACTTTTTCTTTTTTATCTATATTTGCTTCGAGCTTATCCCAAATAATATTTTCACATTTAATCAATTCTAGAATCGATTCTTTTTCAGTGAAGTAACATTTCGAGTCATTCTCTTTGATCGGGTGCCTGAGAAATATTTCGAAGATGAATGGAGGGTAATGAAGTTTAACATAATTTTCATTTAATAGAATGTCAATATGATTATAATGAATTCCCTTCGACGGCACAGAAATTGATACGGTATCATCCGATTGCTTCCAAGTGAAATCTTTTACGATAATAGGCATTTTAAATAAATAAAAAGTACGTACAAATTGACAGAATCCAATGAAATGTTTTTATACATACATTATCGACAAAACAAAATATGGTTTCCAAGGTGAAAAACTAAGAACTCTAAAACATATTTCGAAACATTAACTATTTTATTATATGGTAACGTCACTTGTGCCCATAGATATATTTAAGAATATTGACGCGTTTTCCGTGAATATAAACACGTTTTTCTGATTGACAGCTCTCTCGGTGTGAGAGGTTTATTTACTAACTAAATAATAAATAAATCAGTTTCTGCAATCTATATTAACACAAAAGATATCTTCACAGTGTAAGTTTCAACGAAAAAAATGTATTTACGATATTTTCTTAATGAAAAAGGCGAAAGGGTGTACACACTGTTGGTAAGGACATTTTTGTTGGTTATGTTTTTGTCTATCTGTTAAACTTTTCTTTACTTACTTAGTTTTCCTTTATTTCAGAAAGAAGATCCGCAAAAGAACCCCACACTTTCAGCCCACCCAGGTGCGTTTGTCACATGTTTTATCGAATTGAATTATTTTCCTGTCACATTTCCAAGAATACATCGCAACAATTGAAACGTGTTTTAATTTGGAATAAAAATTGACTAAATCCATTTATCGTATAATAGACATTCACTTAATCTCTGTTTGTTCTCTTCTATTTCGTCGTTATATTGACTTCATAATGCTATTAAATTCTGTTGACATTTTAAATAAAGTCAGCATGATTATCCTGTTCATAGTGTAGCGCGTCATGTGCAGAAACTTCAGGCTGGATATTGTCTTTAGCAATGAGCTGCTTAATGTAATTTTTATTTATTTTCAGCTCGTTTCTCCCCACAAGATACCTACTCAAGACAGCGAATAACCATAAAGAAGCGATTTGGATTGCTAGTTACACAGAAGCCAGAACCGATTTATTGATTATTTTAAGCATCTATTATTAATTTTAAGCTAACTTCTCAACCATTGTACATGTTTAAGTTGGAATAAAAACCTTTTTTTAACTACTTCATAATTTTTAACCTACTTCATAATTTTCTTTCTATGTACAATGATTTTTTTTTTAAATGTATCCTGTTATAATACTGGAGTGCATTGTATTCTGGGGAAAGTTAAACCTTGTTGGCTTCACCACTGCTTTCAGGAACTGATGTTACTGATTCTTTGGCCTACTGTGTTTAATAGAACCTCACGGTATGCAACTCTATCATCCCTTCACACTTGATATAACCCAAAGAGTGTATCGTTTTCTAAATCATTATTACATGAGACAGCCTAGTTAAAAAACAGCCTTCCGTTGTCTATGTTTTTCAAGACTCGCGTTGATTCCGCCCTTTCCTTAAAATTTCCACTTCCCCAAATAGTCTTAAAGATTCGCAAGTCAAAGACTACGAAAGCCTACGAAAATACTAGTCTTAAAGATGTTATAGGCCTAACTGACAGCACCTTTACCCTGGGCGGCACATATTTTATTCAGCAATTGTTAAACCTGCTAGATTTTGATTGACCTAGAAATGGTAGCAAGGGCATTGCCCCAAGTGGCAAAAACTCTAAGCACATCAATGTATATACTACCAATAGCAAGCATTCAAAGGACTATTAAACTACAGTAACAGAGAGTTCAATGGATTGAACAATTCTGCAGAAATTGAGACAACCGTTTGAGTTATTCAAATAATTTGGAGTCAAAACCAAAGTTACAGATGTTTATTTATTTATTTGACAGTATAATGTACCAAATATAAAAAAGTATAAAACAACGACAAGAAAAAAGAAATGATAAATAACCGTTAATATAAAAAAGTAAAGCAAAAGGGTGGTAGGTAGAAGTAAAAAGGAAGAAACTGTTATCAAGGGATAGGCACAGAGGAATAAGGATTTATGATGATACGGAGAGACGCAATGTTAGAATGTCACAGAATTAAAGTGGAATTTTCCACTTCTGTAGAACACGAGATTGAAACTTAGAAATCAATTGATTTCAATTCCCCTTGACACAATATTAAAAAAAAAACAATTTTAAAACAAATATTTAATGCTAAGTGTGTGCAAATTTACTTTGGGCTGGCAAAAAGAGGAATATCATGTTCACTTCAGTGAATACAAAATGAATTCATTAATTTACCTTGAATAGATCTACACAGCATTCGTTTGTGGAACTACACCTATTATCGTAAATTCGGACTGATACTGGTGTTTTGTTATCTCATAAAATATACATTTGATCAGATGTACTGGAGTTCATGATTTGCAAATACTCAAGAAGATGACTACCAAAATGTTGGATAGTTGCACATAAAATAATTAAGCCGGGTTACTGAGAATCGAATCAGATGGAATACAAATAATTACATTTGAAAGAGTAGGTATTACAATCATATATTTATAAAAATTACAGAAAAATGTAATGACTAAAGTTTATGGAACATATGAATGTAAAATCGTTAGTTATTTTTATATTATGTTTTGAATTGCTTAAAAAATATAACTAAGAGAACCTTTATATAGGGTGAAAATCATAATAGCTTATAAAAAATAAGATAGTTGGATTATTATGATCACTATCAAAATCTAGTCAGTATTAAATAGTAAGTCATAGACCACATAGCCAATGGGATTTTTTTGTGGTTTTAAAATAGTGAAATCATTCATTGTTTTCTACTTTAGTCATGCTATATCATGTGCTTTATTATTAAATTATCAGCTCATAACATTTTTTGGGATATTCTACTATTATAATGTTCGATATTTAAAATTAGATGATAATTTATGTACAAAAAAGAAATTCCTAACTCAATACCATATCGTCCACATCGCTTTCCCGAAGCGATAAGTAGAAAGAATCAAGCATAACACCATTTTATCCTAACATAAATCTCTTGCCTCATCTACGTTTATACCCCCATGTTCGCCATCGATAATTTGATTGATCTAATCATGCCACGATTTTCTTGGACGGTCTGTCTCGTGCCTTCTACATTCTCTATGTAAATCTTCCGTACTAATCCCTTGGCATTTCGTTCTGTGTGCCGAAACCATCTCAATGCGTTTACTTTTTTGTCAATTCATCTTCTTCTCTTGGATACCTACAATAAGAAAATAAAATGAATGGAGCAGATCCCTGTTTATTCTATTTCCTACTTTCACACACCTTTCGATATCACCGTCACATTTTTCATCCCTTATTTCCAGGTACACAAATTCTTCATCTTGCTTTAATTCCTCATTCTCAACTTTTATTTTGCACTCAGTTTTTCCATCGACTTTCTTAAATCCATTCGTAGACAGGTGTGTTTATTGTTACAATTAACGGAGTGATACTCTCACCTAGTACTTAAGCAAGCACCCTTTCACACCATAGTCATACTGACTTTTTTACACAGACAGACTCGCCCTGAAGATGGACACTCAATGTGATGTGGCAAACAAAGTGTCACAACATGATATGACTACCCAAAAGTAAGTAATTTGCAAATTCTTTTTATTTATTAATTTCGGCACCTACAATTATTTCTTTAAGACATATTAGACACTCTGAATTCGATTATCACAATAACATCTTTCAAATCATAGTGATAATAGGTATAATCGAATGATAGTTACTTGATAACTCGTTGGAGCATAAGTTTTTTGCTAACTGGATGCTTAAAAATTTATTACTTCATGAAAAGAAAAATAACCTCCCAATTAAAAATGCTTAGGAACTTTCGTGGTCTTTGAACTGCTGCCTATTCATAAATAATTAGCTTTGTTCTGATTCCAAAAGATGAATCAGTTGTGATATTATGAGTTTGAAGTAATTGCAATTAGGTTGTGTTTTTTGTAGAATCATAGGAATAATTTTCCATCCATCTACACCCATCTGATGAGTTCCAGGTTGTTCCTGGATGTTAGAAGTGGTGTGCCCTTCATAGAAGCCCAAAAGCCGGGCTTACTCTGAAATATTTTCAATATTTTATTATCACTGATTTATATTATTACTTCATAAGCCCAGAGGCAGGGCTTTGTAGTTTAGCGGGTGCGGTTGCCCTGCTAATATGAGAGTAGACGTAATTTCCAATGTTCTTTATTCTCCGAATACACAGTGTAGAGATGACAGAGTATAGTGCCGGTGAATGTGTCGCGGCGAACCGGTCGAAGGAGTCAGTTCCCAAAGAGACGTTGTGCGAATAGATAACTGAGCGACAGAGACGCAGTTGCCTCAGGTAGGAAATTGATGATCTAACTCTGACATTGTGTTATGTAACTCTTTATATAGGCGAAAGTGAAGACTCTTCTACAATGGATTATTACGATGACAATATTGTATTCTCTAAGGTAGGTGAACTACTTCTAGAATCCTCCAGAGGTTTACCGTTCTGGGTGATGCGTTTGGAAGATTCTAGATGCATGAAACCACCTCACGTATATTATTGTCGATTGTGTTAGTAGCACCACAGTAGTAATAATATAAATAATTTATAATATATTGAATATATTTCAGAACAATGTCAGCTTTTGTGTTTCTATGGAATACTTACCATTGGTTATTATAAGTCCCAATTTCTGACTAGTTACAAAACTTTAATGGTAGATATTTTCTCAGTTACATGGTGATAGTAACCAGATATTACACCTTTAGTGATCTTGTGAACACCTTTTCATTATGTACAAAAGTAAGAAGTTTGTTGATACTGTTTGTGGTCCCTATTCGGGTCCTATAGGACAAGTAGACCTTGTGGTTTTAGTGAAATTGTTTCTAGCTAACTCTGTCTTTCATAAAAGATGCCACCATTTCTCGGATTCATTTATTTTATTTATTTATTTAAACAACACTTGTTAGTAGCAATGAGTTAAAATAAAATCAAGAACAATAATAACGACAAAAACAAAATAATAATAACAGGAACAAAATTAATTATAACAAAAACATTAATAATAATAAGAGGAACAAAAATAATAATAATTATGACACAAATAATATATAAAATAATAACAATAGCAAAAATAATGATATTCACAAAATTATGCGTAAAAAATGATGAGAATAATATATAATTAATATAATATTTAAAATTTGAAAATTATTCAACAGATATTTTAATATAATAAATTTAGTGTCTTTAGTAGTGTAGTCCAATGTAGTTGGTATATGTCAATGTTACTAGGTAATTCATTAACACGTTCACGCCGGCGCCGATTTGAATGTTTTTTCCTGCAGGGCGGCGCTCTAATTGATGCGACGCACCATCT
>JAPMAF010001524.1:0-10890 GCA_026537445.1 Silvatares holzenthali
AGAGTGAATACTCTTCTAGAATGGATTATTGCGGTGACAATATTGTATTCTGTGAGGTAGGTGAACTACCTCTAGAACCTTCCAGAGGTTTTCCGTTCTGGGCGATGCGATTGGAAGATTCTAGATGCTTGAAACTACCTCACTTATATTGTTGCCAATTGTGTTAATACCATCACAGTAGTAACGGTAAAACAGACACAACGTTTGTCTGTGCTCCAACGATTGAAGATTGTTTGAGAGCGTTGGGTCATTAATCAACCGGGCTGCTCGTCTCTGCACAGAGTCGAGAAGGCGTTCAAGATATTTTGGAGCACCCGACCAGAGGTGACTACCGTATTCAACAATTGGACGCACCTGAGACTCTTATAGTGTCGGAAGTTGCCCAGAGGGGAAGAATCTACATGCTCAGTAAAGAGCACCAAGTCTTTAAAGAGCTTACTTCATTCTGACCTCTATAGTGCCATTTTTTTTTATTTTATACTACACATGAGATTTTTTAATTTATACTACACATATTTTATACTACCATAACACTATCATCCGTCTGGGTCTGTAACATATTGTACGATTGCACATGTAAATGCTATGTAGCAGTTGGAGGAGAGATTGAAAACCTGGTTATTCAGTTCTAGTCACGAAACATGGATAAAGGCATTTCGGTCTGTGTAAAGAAGGCAGTCTGACTCGCCCTTTACACAGACAGACTCGCTCTGAAGATAGACACTGAAATGTGGTCCGAAACGTTGGCAAACAAAATGTCACAACACGACATGACTACCCTAATAGTTTCTCGTTTGTCTTCTGCATGGTAGTAATCATTAAGTGTTGATCTACTCTATTGATATTAATGGTCCAATGTTTAATAGTTATTTTATTGCTGCGTTATATACTCTTTGACAGGCCTCGATATTTGGACCTAAAACACTATTTTTATTTTAAATAAAATTATTGGTAAGCACCTATGAATAAAAAGGATTTTTTGTTTCAAAAGAAGATTTATGGTGGTCTAAATCATGAGAAATCTATTCATAAATGTGACTTAATAACAACCCGTCTTAGCTTCGGTAGAGCACAGAGCTCAGAGTACAGCCTCCGTACTGCAGAAGACTAGTGATGGCCGAGGTGGCAATACAAGACGGTACAGTATAATTGAGTGTAGTGTGTATGCACGAGTATGTATTATTAGGTATATGGCGCGGTGCAGTAGGTAGTGATGGTTATCCATCACCCTGCTGGAAGGGAGAGCCACAGGGGGGCAAAAAATGTTTCAAATATAAACTTTTTTATCACTCTTATTTATTGCCACCGTAGCTTCGCCAATACCACCTCCTCCGTATTGTTTATTTTTATTTCTCTGCCGTATGGACATTTATATGGTGTTTATTGTTCCCGTGAATAAAGACAACTCTTTGGATCTAACAACACTCCATCATTGTTGTATAAAAGAAAGATTAATAACATAACTCTCTCAGACTCCCAGACTCCCAGAACTACAGAATGGCCGCATAAAGCTACGATATTTTTATTGTCCTATAAAGGTTATATTATAAGTAACTCCTTAAATCGTGTTAGATCGTTGGCTGTCAACGAATCACTTGTTGATGTTATTTAAATATTCAAAATATGGATTATTTACTAGAAAACAATTTAGCATCATTACAATATTTTCACATTTGTTCTAATTTTTTTTATTACAATATAAATTTGTATTACAATAAAACAGCGCTTTATAAATTAAAGCATTGTGAATTACGTATCTCTGTTGTATTTTTTCGGTGGTTAGATCAGTGAAATACGTTTGAAATATTACGTAATAAATATCTCGATTAATTGTTTGGGCAACTGAATAACTTAAGTCAGGAAGCGAAATCTCGCTGTCGGCTTATCAGGTGGCTCGGAACATTGAAAAAGGCAATGTTTGATAATTATTTTATAGCTCACACACGTACTAGCATACTATTCTATTCTGTACTATAGTATACTACAGGTACTATGCTACACTCCACACGACGGTAGTAGCAATAATGAAACGTGTTTGTGATCCAGATTCGAGAACTGGAGTACATAAATAAATATATCGGTCGCATTCGGCCGAAGTGTGTTTCGGAGCGGCTATACAATTTGTGCCACCTTCCGTATGAAAGAATGATTATGCCCTCCAGGTAGACTGTAAACATTTTAATTACATCACAAATATTATTTATATCACTATTGTTCGGTTCTTTCGAAACAGGATTCCACCCGGACTCTAAGCCATTAGGTTCGGTGATTGCTACCTATGCGCTCGCTTAGCACTGTCCTACCCGGTATTTTACGCAGTACGCTCGCGCGGCGTACGGTACTGTGAAATATTATGATATAATGCATTGTGTATAATACGTGCGTGTGCATCTACCGCCTCAGCCACAGCCACAGCCACTGCCACTGCCACTGCCATCGACATCGCCTTGGGACTCGAACCCGGGGCAAATAAATCACTCGGCGGTCGGGCCGCTGCATACATACTGCGCACTGCAGCCCGTACACTGCACACCACGCACTACACACTACACACTACACACTGTGCCACATCTCACCTTTCCGTTTCTACAAGACCTGTCAAATAAATACCTCCGATACAATATTATATAATATAAATAGTGCCTACACTATTCTATTCATCGCGTTCGGTTTCTATACAGAGGCATTATACTCGTGTCTTCGCCGTTTTGTTGTTAGTTTCTATTTCGTTTTCTGAAAAAAATGATAGGCGTGGGAGTCAATGTAACGAGTCTCTATTAAATAAAGAAGTCTACCCGATGGAAACATCGGGGTGTCTGGGTCGCGTCCCCTCTCGAATCGTCTCTTCTTCTCTCTACACAATGCGAACCCCTCGAATGGGCAACTCTGGGACAACATAATGATTTCATTCGTGTTTTACCGAAGTTCAATGCGGTAATATGATACTTAGACGCAGTTAAAACATTTTCAAACCGATACCTTTGTGAATTCAGCCACAGTTTAACTCGTTCATATTATATATCGTCACATTATAATTCACAGACATTATTTGTAAAAAGCTCGTGATTAAGAATAATGATCGGGGAGAAGTGTACAGTGTGCAGTGTGTTCAATGAATATGCAAAAAATATCAACCGTCCAAGGCGAGGCCGGGCCGAGGCGAGGCCGTGCCGAGGCGAATGTCGCACATATTCGGCCGGGCACGTTGCGGCAGACGTCCGTCCCTCGTACTCCATCTCTTCTAATATTCCCGTCATGACCTTATGCTAATTTGTCGTCATAGCGTAATTAAATATACAGATCACCTTCTCGAGCGCACCTCGGCAAGGAGGAAACTGTTTTTGCCGAATCGTATATTGCGGGCATCGAAGGAGCGAACGGTTCGCGGTTGAAATTCATTTACTATATCGCGAGGCAAATGAATTGATTAGATATTATCTGATATTGCTTTGTAAATCTTTATCTGTATACGTGACTTTTAGTTAAACATATTAGATGTGAAATCTACGTTATCGTTCTGATGAAAACTGTTTACTTTGTTAAAATGTCGATAGCATCGCCGGTAGGTTTTATGATAAATTATAGTAGCGAAAGTATAAATAACGGCGAGAAAATTATCGATCTCCGTACGGGACGGCTATAACAAGTAATAAAATATGAATTTAACATTTCTGTGCGGAGACCCGCGCACGAGGGAGGTGGCGGAGGTGGCGGATCAATAAATGAATGATTCCACGCGGCGCGGAGTGGCTAATACCCACTGTCTAATGCGGCACGGTACACGTGTGGTACTCATATCTATTATGCATACCGCGCTGCTCAGTATTGGAATACCTCGTCCAGAGAGTAATGTGTAACACCAGTAAACTGTCGGCGAAAGAGAAAAAAAATACTGAAATTATTTTTCCTGTCCGTTTGTTTCGAGTCTTGCGGAATTCGACGGCGTTGTTTCAAACCGGTCGAAAAATATGTAGAAAGTCGGCTGCCATTTATCATTGTGTATTATACTTAATAGAAAACCAAATGAAGGCATTCACACTAACCGAACGTTCGGCGAGTGTCGAACAATTTGTTAACGATAAATCAATACGGGCGAACCTACGTAATTGCTTCGAATGAGTTATTTTACAGTAGTCGTAATTACTGACGATTTGGTGGAGAGCGTTCGTTTAGTTAAGTGATTTTAAAGGGTAGGCTTTTAGGCTATACCGAGATTTCAAGAAAGAAGCTCATTTCTTCTCTACAACATAGCCTCGGGCTCCACTCGCTCTCGGAGAGTGAGTCACTTCAGAGTATCGTGGGCGTCAGGAATATTTCACACATTTCTGAGAGTGTTTAAAAAATTTAATATTGTTCATTTTGGTCAGTTTGGTTTTGTAATTCGCAGTTGCCGTAATATAATAAACATATTTTGAATATGCATAATGAATGCTTTTTAAATTAGAATAAATTGCGAGATATTAATTGTTATTGTATCTAAATTCCTTCTAACTACGCAGAAACATAGCCTTCTCACAATAACGACCTCTATTAAAATAATGCTAACTTCTCTATTCGTTTGACTGGAAACAAATTGTATATAATTTTATTGTTTGATAAGTTGTTAATTTTTCTTAAATTTATGTGAGAGCAATTATTTGACTTTCCATTCTGAAAATGAATGAATTTGAATTGACGGGCACTTAGAGAAGACAATCGGGAGTAGGAACAATAGGCCATTTCATAATTGAAAAATATTCACGTGTATTACGATAAGCCATTTTTCTGACGAGATGTTAAAATACACAGATAAGGCTAACAAAAGACAAAGCCTACTTTTCGTGAAACAAGGTGAATAAACAAGTATGTGTTTGCGGTATATACATTTTGATTTTATTTAAAATGAAAAATATGTTCAACAAAAACGCTTTTCAAACTCAAGTATACACCACGTATTACGATAGTTTCACGAGGAATTTCACAGAATCGATGTATAGTAAAATACAATTTTAATACTCGATATGAGTATGTAGGCTATAGTTTCCTTGGGCGCGCCTCAAAAATTCATGCTCCGTTGATTTATTTGGTTGTGGGGTTTTTGAATCCCGCAACCACAAATTATGCGGTAGCCACCTCACCTGTGCGGTAACTACCTCACTCCTCGCACCGCACACCTCACACCTCACACTACATATCCTTTCTCCACTTCTTCGATTCTTCGCCCCTCAGTCGCTCAGTCCCACTGGCCGAGGCCGACAGCTAAATTGTTTCCAATCACAGAACCCCTTTAATAATTCCCATCACCCAGGGTACAACACTAAACACTTTATTTTACCAGCTCTTAATGTACTCCTCGAAATTATATTCAGAGAAATAATACAAGTGCAGGCCTGAGAAATGTGCATAAACATTTTTTAAAGTAACCATAAAAAGGAGGTTTATAATAATAAAATAACTGTAATTTGATGTTAACTACATTCTGTTTATTATTCATTTTATTGAAGGACAATAATGTTTATTAGATTTGTAAAATATATAATCATACGTTACTAACATTTTTTATACAACAGATAACTCGAACTTATCTCGTTCACTTTCCCAGTCGTCATTAATCGATTGTTGAATATAATCTCCATCATACTCCATCGGGTAAGCCAGTTGTGTTCAATTTTTATCCATCCAAAATTAGTCTCTTGATGTCATGTATCCAACGCATTTGCGAACGGTGTCTATATCTTCTACCTGACTATGGCCAGCGTCGCTTTAAACTCTTCGTTTCATCTACGAGTATGTGTGCGACCAATCTAACGTAACCAGCATATTCCCACACAAATCTAGCGACCGTTATCTTCATATCAACATCATCGATGTTTTTCATTCATTTTGTCCTTTCTTGTACTCAATATTTAACACCGCTCTTTCCACGGAGATACATAATACGCTTTCATATACAAGTTGCTCGATATGCCGATTTTTAAAAAAATCCCGCCAATGAATAATTGCTAAGCCAAATGAAATTGTAGTTTCTCACGAACATGTCAAGCCCGTATGAATATTCAGTGCATTTTATGCGCTACTAGTAGGCAGCAGAATAATCGTCTGTTATTACACATGACTTGTTAAAGGCAATAATAAATTGAAGCTTACGAGTCATATCGCCAGCGGCTAGGAGCTCATCACGCCCGTGTCTGCGAGCCTCGCATCCTCGCATCTGCCCGTCCGGGCCGCGGCTGTCCAGTGTTTACGCTGCTCGCGCTCCGTAGGGAACTATAAAGCAAACTCCGTTTGATAACTGTTTATTAAAATTAATATGATAATACGAGTCGGTCTGAAATATGACGTGTCTAAACGATAATTTATATTGTAATTCGTGACGGATTTATGCTAATCGTACCAAATTTGCCTTACTCCTTATCGGAGCGCACATTTTTTGACAAAACATGTCTACATTACCAGATCGTAATAAATATTAACACATACACCGAATCGAAGATAGTAGTGCCTAAATTATACAAATTGTTATTGAGTTATAAAATATTGCCAACTGATTTATGAGATGAAAAGCAAATAAATAATTGATGTTTTGTTCGACGATATTAATTATTGCTCAACAAGGTGTTTCTAAGAGGTTTGTTGGATGCTTCTATTAACACAGAGTACAAGTGGTTTTTGTAGGGATCATTTATACTTTTAGTCACCATGGTTATTTACATTTTTGTATTTACACATATTTGAAATACATTTTTTGTATTTACTTTATTACGTTTTATAAGAAAAAAATATCTATATACGAAATACATCTTTTCTTAATTCTGCAATTTAAACAACATCCTGGTTCGACTTTGTTTTTTCTTTAACACCCTCTCTATTCATCATAATTTCAATTGTTGATTGCCATCTTTTTCGGCTTACACGACTCTAATATTCCTCTACAGACTGCTAGTCTTTGCCATACAAATAGAACAGATTGTCTCCTTCATATAAAGTCTCTTACGATCTTCTTTTCGGAAGACTGCTCAATATTATACGTTTTAAAAGTTTAAGTGTCTCATATCGAGATACATGACTAAAGAAACGCAACGTTCTGCTTTGATAGAACTGGCGGCTGCTGTGACAATGTTTATTGATTCACTACATTGTTATAATCCAATAAGTTTCATTGACAAAGCGACAAAAAATCAATTTATTCTTCCAGTTTAAGATATCCATCTTCAGCACCACGTTCAAATGCAGACATCTTCTTATGTATTTTCGTAGGCTTTCACGAACAAGAGATTCGCAAACAAAGACTTTTAGGTAGTCATATCTTGTTTTGGCACCTAGAAATTAAGCAAGCACCCTTTCACAGCATATACAGGCTGACTTACACAGACAGACTCGCCCAGAAGATGGACAGTGCAATGTGGTCCGATGCGTTTGTAAAAAGTCTTTGACTTGCGACTCTTCTTATGTTTCTAGGCCCCATTACCTAGATGTCACGAGTGTGTGAACTACAGTTATATATCATACACAACCCTTTGACAATCAGTTATCAACTTGGTTAATGTATTCCAGCTAATGTCTCGTTCTAATTTGTATGCAAATTGCAATGCATCCTTTGCTAATTTTTATCCAAATACATTGTTCATTTTCTTAAAGGTAGTATTTTTAATAATGAACAAAACTACTGTAACGTGTTATTTTTTCTGACACGCGACTATCGGCCTAGTGCAGTACAGTGCATGGGGTGATGGTATGTGCTCGCAGTGTGGAATGGGAGGATAATATAATAACGATGAAGTGTTTGACAGCAATTCAGTGAATTGAGGCGCACATATGAGGGTACGAGCGGGAGTACCAATACGAACTCGTGGGGTACAATTATCCTGACAGGTAGACCTGCCCACTGTCACTCATACATTATCGATTATGCTTCCACATTAAATAATTGAGTCATCGGTAAACAGTGACAAAATTACATTTTTTAGAATATCTCAGTTTGCTGTGGTTTGCATATTGCGTCGAATTCCTTCACTTTGCTAGATTAAGTTAATCTTTGAACCGATTACGGCTTCTAATACTTCAACAAAATCTACGTTATTCTTCTTCAACTTATAGTGTAAAAGTTAAGAGCAGCGGGTTATGGCATCGGCGTATATTTTTTGACGTAATAGATTACAAAATAGTAATGCAATGGTTCTTTAGCTATTTTTAGATTGTTTCAAAGTAACAATATGTATTTTTAAATTTATAATCTTTCCCTATTAGAAGACATATTGATTATACCGCTACTTTCCAATACCGCAACCATACAATTGGTCATTAATAAAATCCTTTACACTTCGGAAATGTATTCCCAGATCGCTTCCCTTGTAATTATTCTAGATTCGCAGTCTTTCACCTGTTCACAACCTCTTTGAATTTGCATACAATTATTAGATATTTATAAACTATCATATATCGTTGAGTCTTTTACAAGCAATATACCGAAATGTATATTTTATCAATAATTTTTTTACAATATTCCGTACCTGGCCTTTTTATATCTTATTTGAATTTTAGCACTTGGAAGTTTGCTGATAATTCAATAAATATTGAATGTTAGTTTTGAAGTATCATGCTTCGTCAGAACATTTTATTACGCGTTAACCTTAGGATACGATGAATAATAATTATCAAATATTATCAGAAAGGTGATAAGCGTTAGATTCGTTGGAAATTAAAATGAATTGACCAATTATTCATTTCGATAAAGAAAAACGATCACAAATGAATTATTATTGCGAAATCACTTAATCAAATTTATTCACCAAGAGATTTCTAATGACACTATCATATTGGTTACCTTAGTCGAACATGTAGGCGTTTAGATATTTTATTTGTTTCAGGCATTGAAAATTAATTTATTTTATTGTTATTTTATAGCCTATATTACACCGTTATTTAGAGTAATTGGATCTGAGTGTCTTTAAGATATATTTTATGAAATTCAGTGGAATGGTATTTTTTGTGATAAAGATTTATAAAATTTAAAACATTTTTCCAAAAACCAAAAAAATTAATTTTTGCAGCATTTTTAATACAATTAAGTACAGTATAGAATAAAAAATAGCATCAACTCATAAATATTGTATATATTTTTTTTAAATACTGTTGATTCAGATTGAATTGATTGACTAGAAATTCTTCTCTTCTCCGATTTTATTACTGCATTGCTTTTGCATGTGCAAATGCTTGGATTGTTGAAAGACTCAGACGGATGGTAGTATGTAAGGGAATGCAACGAATATTAATGTAGTATAAACATGTAATTTTTATTTCTTTATTAAAAAGGTTGAGTAATACATCACATATTAACGAATACGTCCTTTGCAAATTTGTGAGTAAAACGTTTAGTTTAAAAATTTATTCGGTTATTACAAAGTGAGTTTAATAATTTCTGAATCATTTAGTCTCGATAGAAGGAAGATAGTTCTGTAATTAAAATATTCTCATTGGGTATTCTGATCGTATTATGTAATATATTATGTTTGCGACGATCGTAACCAGTTTAAAAAACGAGCCTGTGGAGGAGTAATTACGTTGATAAGCATTACAAATTGATCCGTCAATAAAAGTATTTTGTATGGAAAGACGTTTCGAGTAGAACACTTACTTGTCTACCAGAGAAAGGCAGAGTCTTGTACTACCTGAGGCCATTCTCTTATACTCGTAGATGCATATATATATAGCATTATACTTCATTTATTCATCCCACTAGCTAGCACAGTCTAATTTTCTTTATTTTGTTATGATACGCAATACAACGTTTAATTTTACGTAGTAGTTTATATATGACAATAAATGATCAAATGACCTGCTTTTCCACACTTTACATATTTTATAGCTACACATTGTAAACTTGGTTGACAATACTTTTGTTCACTTTCGGGTTTAAATACGATTTGTGAATTAAAATTTCCTGCAGCTACTGTTGTGAAGTTGACTTCCGTGAACCAAATAACATAATCGATCTTTTGCGAATGGTTAAAATTTAAAACAATCTATTTTGACATACCACTGGATAACATGTGACAATGGGTAGCTGGAAACCGGATTGAATGATTAAGATCAGGAGTTCAATCACCGCTGGAGGAATATAAATAATTGAGGTGATTTTCTCACGAAAACGGCGCTGTGTAAGTTATCCATGTTAGTAATAAAGAAAAAAATCAAGCAAATTATTTTATCGGTAAAAACAAACTTTAAGTATTATTTTTTTAATCTTATACTACACATGAGACACTATGAGATCATCACCCGTCTAAGTCTGTAACATACTGTACAATTGCACATGTAAATACTATGTAGCAGTCGGCAGGAGAGATGAAAAACCTGGTTATTCAGTTCTAGTCACGAAACGTGGATTCATTACACGTGGCTTACAAAACTGAATGGTGGTATTGCTCCAGGGCGATACAAGATCTATCTCAGTCCAGAGTGAATATTCATTTTTAAATGCATTATTTGCTGTTTTTGATTTTTTTAATATATGTTCACACATGTATTTAATGCATTTTTATATACGTATTTTTTTTCACTCCGGCGGGATTTGAACCCGCGACCTCCATCGTTCCTCCAACGCTTTAATCAAGAACCTTTAACCACTCAACTAAGATACCGACTTTGTTATGTCAAATAGAGGTGAAACTTCTATCGCCTCAGAGCAGTTACCCGTTGAGTGAATTGAATTTATCCATGTTTCGTAACCGGAAATTATCAGGACTATTTTTGTTCTACTGCTGCAACATGTATAAAACTCGAAAATAAATCAGTATATGTGTAATGCATACAACATTCCATTCATTAGCAAAATTTTAGAAAAAATAGTAGGTTCTCAGTTGACCAGCTACCTGAACTCGACAAGGCTACTAGATGGAAGTCAGTCGGCAT
>JAPMAF010001525.1:0-10890 GCA_026537445.1 Silvatares holzenthali
AATGTGCAGCGCTCTTGAGGTGATATTCTCACGAAAACGGCGCTATATAAATTATCCACGTTAATAATAATAATAATACTAAACAAAATACTGTAGTATGTGATACTTTGCTTACGCTTGCAAAAAATCGTGAAATACAGGTAAAAAATCACGAGATTTCCAGAATAAACTGGCTACAACCTTGATAGTGAAACGACTTGTTACTAGTTTCCTCACTGAAAAACGCAAGTAAAGCGATAAAAGTATCATTAAATCATGGGAGGTAGTATGTGGTTTCACACTATATCATGATGTATCAGAACGCATATCGAGCGTTGCGCCAACAAGGCATTGTTCAGCGCTGTATAAATCACGAAGATCGTAATAAAGAATGTTCAAGACATTTTCTTAAACAATGTTATGACAACGGAGTCAATAGAATACTGTATTAGAGCGCGATTGCGCTTCTAAAAAAACTATAGTGACAGGATTACCGAGTCGGATTTAATCAGTTTGCATAATGCAGAATTTGACCGTATCGCGTGAATTAATACATTGCAATACCAATGAAGAAACCGAAAATAAAACGGATCAGAAAAAATACGATTCGTTTGGATACTTTTAAATATATCAAGATATACAACAATGAAAGTGACGTATATACATAGACTTCTGTAGAAGAATGCAAAGAAGGCGGCAAGTGTGAAATCCAGTAATTCACAACATTTAATTAGTCTTATATTTTTCAAAATTTAACTTGTAATACATTATGCAAATTATGCTTGCAACTAACACGACATAAGCATGGGCAATTTTTACTGTTGTACTTAGAGCCGAATTCTCAATCACGAGATATTTTTGTCTGTCGAATAAGCGCATTCTATTTTTCCATATCTCATGATTGAAACACAAAAATATTTCATGATTCAATCAACCCTTAGACAGTCCACTGTGTTCTTTCTGTTAAGCATTATTTAAAAAAAATGTTAGTTTGAATGCCACGATTTACAAATTGTTAAGATAGTCCTCTCCCATCACCAGAGTGTGAAGATATGGAAACAGTTACTGCGACAAAAATCTCAGTTCGCATTGATTTTATTATTACCGTGAATAATCCTGTAATGTAACATATTTACCATATGAATACTTTACCCGGTGCGAGTGTCTGCATAATAGAATATTCCAAACAAATGCTGTGTGTTTTGCGAAATACACTTAAGAATGTTGACAACTTAAGACACATAATATTAGTAATTTTTATTACGTAATGAACTTGATGTATGGTCTATTGTCAATCTTCAAGTCAGGCCGTTGTGATACTGGCCAGTGACCCCGCTCACGATTCAAAAGAAATCTAGAAATCTAGCAAAGCAAACGCTGAAAATTACCATTCCCTGAAATGGTAATTTTCCACGTTTACGTCGCAAAGAATATACCATCAAATAGTATTAATCGGAAAGTGGATAAAGTCATAAAAATAATGTCTGCAATCGAAATGCTTAAAAAAGTGCATAAATTCAATGAATTAGTAGTGGGGTTGTGTATTTAATTATAACACAGGGAGCTGCAAGGCATATCCCGATTTACATACAATTATAGCATGCAAATATGTTTGTGTCGACACAAATATGTTTGCATTGATCACCTCATTTAGATCAAATGTACCGTACCATGTTCACAACAGATACAATTTCGAACGAGCTCTCTTCGGTTAAACACACATCACATTTGACCGAAAACGTGTTCGCAATTGTCTCTGTTCGTGATAAAATTATTTGCTCTCCATTCCGAAGTGTTTGTAGGACTCAGTTTTAATCAAATTAATTAAGTATATTTGTTTGTAATATGAGTAATAAATTCGAATGGCCAAGCTTTTGGTGTTTGACGACATCGAATTGGTTTTGAGCAGCAGCTGTGTGATAAAGTAATGTAGTAGCCTTTATGATCGAAAATTTCACACGTCAAAGACTTTCGGGTTGTTATATCGTGTTGTGACATTAACTGAGAAACTAGAAATCAACTGGGATTAATCCCAAAAAAAATTAATACAATAATGACTTCGAGATGCAGATAACAAAGGATTGGACAAGAAAAATGTTCTAATTCAGGTTGTTCAGTAATCAATTTGTTTTTTTTCCGCATAATATAATCAGTGATAGAGGTATGTGAGATGATTAATACTTTTATGATGAAATATACAGATTATACAATTGGACCTATGGGGTCACGCAGTTCTAAGAAATTTGATAACATCTGATCTTGAGAATCCCAAAGGCGAACCTGGTATCTCTTTAGCTGCGAATACATCGTAGAAAGCGTTATACGTATGTTACATCAAGTAAAGAAACCGTGAATGTCACATTCGCGTCTGTGATACAAAATATACCTGAGAGTCGGATCAATGGAGGAAGTTATGTGAGGCAACTGGAGGCGGAAGACCTCGTAAATTTCTATGGTCATACGAACGGATTCTACATATTATTGGGATTTGGAATCTTTACATATATATACCTAGGCATAGAACATTCTTGAGATTACATTCAAAATCAATATAACAATAGTTTAAATTAAAAATAGTTTGTGTGTAGGGATGCTCCCGAACTCATAAGAAGAATGCCAAAAAAACGACGATCTCATAAAGCCCCCGATTTATTCTCTGTAGATTCAACCACCTAGTAGGTTTTATCATTAAATTAATATGTAACTGTCATTAAAAAAATAATGATAACACTTATAATGTTGTTAGCATATGTAATTAATATGTACCGTTTTCATTTGATCCTTTAAAATTGAAAACTTTTAACTATAGTATATCATAGAAACTAGAGCCAATAGCCAATATTTTTAACTTTATCGTATTCGTTTTTGTCAACCCATCATTAGTAAAAATTTACTCATGAAGTGAAGGAAACATTCAAACATATTTGTTGGGTAGTGCTATCGTACTCGTCTTCATTTAGTACCTTTTGACGTAGGTTAAAAATAAATCTATAATTGTTTTCTACACCGAAAGAAACAATTCGGGTTCGATAGCATATACAATTCAGGTAAAATCAATGACACAACAGTCCGATGGCACTTTGATACAATCATACATATTAAGTTTTTATCCCGTCTACAGATAAATCAACATATGTAAATATAATAGATAACAAAAGGAGTCTGTCATTTCCATAAGCTCCATCCAAACTACATCCTTTTGTCATTAAATTTATCTTTCGTAAAGTAATAAGTAACATCGTAAATGATAAGACGCTACTTTATATTGCCGAGTACGGATTCACAGGTATGGCTGGTGAAATTCAGCAAAAACGTAAGGAATCAAACCATTCATTCATTATTAATTATGACTGATGGGATTCGAGCCAGCAACTTTTAACCACGTCTTACTCACTGCGAGGTGGTCTACAATACTGCTAAGTAACGGGTACGTATGTGCCGATATTTACTAATATTTATTGAGTTGCTGCCGCCTTGGATAGTTTTTTAATAAGGGTGTAGAGCATCTTTACATAATAATGCACATTGAAGATGCGATAAAGAATAATTTATTTTAAATATTATATAAGGCGCGAATATTTCCATTATGTGAAACGAGATATTAATATACATTCAAGTCAGAGATGGCGTCGCGTTCCATATGGTAGAGTAGGGACTGCAGCAATAGAATATGGCTGCCAGTCCGAAGTTTGTTGCGATACCCGTGGTGACGGATTTCTTTACTCGGTTTTGGCGTATTTGTATTGATTAAATTTTCTCATTGTTACGGCTTCTTGTGTGAGAGAATTATCTTATGTGTTGCATCATGAAACAAGTTATGTCGCGTGTAGCAATATTGCAGCAATGCGGAATGTTCTCTACAAACTATACTTTTAATAATTTGCGAGTTTAGCCCTTAGTAACGCGAATTCGTTGAACACGCTTTGTTGCGCATTTAAAAGCGTATTGTGCAATATGTATGCAGGCAAGTCATTTCTTTATTGTGACATTCTATGCCCACAAGAACAATCGTACCAACATAATATGTATTTAATAATATGTTAAGTATATAATTATTGTTAAAGTATTATTTAAGCGTTTTTAAAGAGAACATGTTACTAAATTTGGAGTACTTATCATTGGGGAGTAGTCTGTTTTATCAGAGATTACTTTGGGGAAATTTATTAAAATAAAAACGCTTTATTTTTTCCTTGCATAATATCACTTATATACGTATATAATAAGTGGAATTTACTATCTATGTATACTGCAATCTGTCTTTGAACTTTTAAAGTTTTAAATAAATAAATAAAAATGAATTATTTTTAGACAAGCACAATATATCATTGGTCAAAATGAATTTATATATCACCAATATTAGGTGATACAATTACAAAATATTTTATGGCATCAAGGCAAACGTTTATGGTATATTATGTGGTTATCAATGATTTCTGTTCTACAGTATTCATTTTTTTTAGAATATTCAAAAATGAAGAATGAATAGACTAGAAGTTGATAGAAGACAGCCGGGAAAAGGGAAACCGATATTAACGCTCGCCATTTGCTACGATTCGTGTGAAATTTCATGATTTATAAGCCTTATTTTTACGAAGGGAAACGGATATAATGCTCGTATTTCAGGATGAATCAAGTCAGCACTGGACGTTCTTAAAATTCCAGAAACTACCGCATTCCCGGGAACTCGGAGACGCTCGTATCTTATTCGGAGATTTTTTATATCTTTATCAAAATAAAATACATGTGACAAGTTATCACTTTTTTCCCACAATACTAGTGAGAATTAAATACAGTAGTCATAAATTGCTGTCTCGAGACTCCATACATTATATATGAAGGACAAACAAAGGGAATTTTAAATAGGAATTTGTTAAGGGAATTTTCAAACATACATTTCCCATATGGATATCAATAAAGTAATCTCTTCTCACGCACACGCTTTTTGAGTTGTTAATTATTCATAAGTGTTTAATTACAAGGGGGCGTATTTTCAATGTACCTTGTAAAGGTATGAGAGCTCCATCGTTGTTTCTGTTGATTTATCTAGAAAAGTAATTATTGGTAATATTTGAATTTGAAGCATGTAATGGTAATAAAGTGACACCAGGCAGCGGCGATGTTATTAATTATGATTGAATTAGATTTGCTATCACATACAGATTGTTAAATGCGATGCCGAAGACAAATGAGAAACCATTGCACATTTTTTCCTTGATTTATCTACTATGTTAAGATGCACTAGTCATGTTTTATATTGGTATACACTGTAATAAATAAATATAGATGCTATGCGAAACGGAAAAAGAATAGTGAGGGTAGAATGATAGAATATGAGGGTAGGATGAATAATGATGTGAGATCTGTTCAATACACATTAAGCATAGTATTAAAATGAAGTGTGTTTTAATGAGCCGTTTATTTTTTTATATATAGGGATAAATAATACTGAAAGAGAAAGTATATTAATATCTTGTGCTATCTTTACACTAAACTGCAAAGTATGCTTCTATCATGGAAATAGAAATAACATGTGCGAGCTGAGATTTAAACACCAGTTCCTACCTGTAGATAGACTGGCGCACTTATCCCCTTGGCCATCATGCCATTTACATTAACACAATTATGTGACAACACTTTCCTAATTCTTGTAGATAGCCATCATCGAATTTGTATTAATAACGTTTGTGTGTATATTCACGATTTTTAAATAAATCAATAAAGTGTGTGTGTGTATACAAGATTTATAAATAAATAATATGTTTTATTTAACAGATAATGGTGTTAATATATTTATAAATCGTGTATGGACACGAACTTTATTAATATAAATTCGATAACGCTATGGCCGCCATCTATGAGTAATAAAAAATATTCAGAAAATTATAACCAAGATCGAAAAACAAACAATATGGTATTGCTGCCTGAAGGAAGTTGCTAATAAACAATATTGGAGAATGGTAGCTGATAGGGACAGTTTTATCCAGAACTAGTTTAAAAGACATGAAATAAATTTGACTGAAAAAAAAACGATAATGGAAAAGTTTAAAAATCAATAAATGACGATAAGTTTAATACCAAAGGATATTATTACTGTCGATCAGTAAAATCTCGGGATTATGAAAATTAATTAAACTTTTGCAAAAAGTGTGCGGTGAAGCAATCAACGGTGAAAACAATGGCAGCAAATCCAATCCAGTCCTCCGGAAGAAATAAAGTTGCTTGTTCAAAGAAAGTTTGTTCGCCTAATTAATGGCCGAGAGGAAAATTACCGATATTTCAATGCAAAGATGCGAGTTCGAAACTCATTCATACCGTATATATATATATATATTTTATTACGGTATCAAATATTTTTCGTCGTTCATTTCCTAATCATTAAGAGCGGCAATCTCTGCGCAATTTCACTTTGTCGATCCTTAGCAATGATGATTTTAAAAAATCTACGAATTTTTTACACAGTAGACTTTCTTGGGACTAATAAGTGAGTGAGCGGTGAGTCCTACAATCATGGGCGGAGAAAATCTAGAGGATAGTAATATGTATATTTAATATACAGAGATGAAATATTGTAATATCTGAAACGTTTGCTTGTTCCCAGGACGGGTGAGAGTCGAATATACCTACTGCTTTGATACTATTATTAGAAGCTCCGGTGTTTGGATTTTTTGAGCTTTCTAATGACAAATGCTTTTGATTTGGCAAAAGATCCACGCTTCGACAAGGTACATCAAAAACGTATCCCCTTGTAATAACTTCCAATTCAAAACTCCACAAAATATTTGTCAAATCTAGGTTGAATACAAGTAAGCATTATTCCTCCAGACATAATTTAATTGCGGTAGGAAAACGTAGTTTCCTAGTAAGAATTTTATGGAAACTACCCATACGCAGTATAAAAACTGGTGTGCCCAGCACTAACTCGATTAGGTGCTAAAGCTACCGGAGGCTTACATTATTCATAAGATCTCGTACAGCAGCTGTTCAGTGATCTCTGCCACAAAATACAGAGAGATAGATACGAGTATACACGCGCGTATAGTAAAGCAGTCAGTCAGTTATGAATAGCTCAAATAACCTACGTACACAATGGCTTGCAACGTAAATGGCTTAAGTGGTTTTTAACGCGACCGACTCTTGTCACATCCTGGTGTGTTTAGCTGCGACAGTTATAAAAGTATACCCACGTCTGAGGCACCAAGTAGGCTAAAGTTATTTCTACACAAATGGACCTATTGTCAACATCAACGTGAGACTTATACAGGAAGCACCACGATTTACAACTGTCAAAATAGCTTACTTTTGGCATATTTTTATCTACTGCTATTTTTATGTCACACAAGATCTGAGAGGCATTGAATGCAAATGTGTCGCGATATTGAAAATCCAATAATATATGGCGCGACAATCTGTTGCGTTGGCATACACGGTTATGCAAGCACTAAAGAGGGCGACCGCAGACGTATTGTACGATGGCCTTAAAATAGCTACTGGACTTGAATGGATATAATCGGGATAAATAGAGATATGAGAGAGGCCCTTATCAAGAGATAAAAGCATTATGAATGCCAAACTGCGATTAAATACTTCCTCAAAAAATTAAAATGTGCCAGCAAAGTCAAGGGGAATATTGTTCCATAGCAGATGTGTTGTTCCATGCACAATTCTCACATGTTTACTGATTATCAAATAAAAAAATTGGCAGTTTTTACAATAAAAACAGAGTTTTGAAAGTTTAATTTTTCGTCTTTATTGGGACAATCTTTGAATAAAAGTATTAGGAGATAATCAAAAAATAACAATCACAAACACATTGAAAGTTATTTGGGGCATGTAAAATGAATGGCGAAAGAATGAGCAATGAAACAACTAAATCTAAACTGAGAACAGGGAGAATCCAGAAGAACTAGCAGACACTTGTGTCTATTCTTAACGGAAATGAATCCTGACAATAACTAAGATGCAAGAACGTGAATGAACGAATATCGTGTGATAAAATCGTTACAGCCGTAGCGATTCCGAAGAAGAAGTGACGTGATGTCATGGATATAGGATCGATTATTATACATGTATGCAACACAAGTACTACATTTGTGCTTGCAAAGCCTCAATTAACTAGCAATTGTTGGTTCAAAGTAAATTTTCTTTCTCATATATTATTTTGCTTCTAACAACTATAGAGCAGCACAATTTATAAAACGGTAAATACATATATTAAATAAAATTATTCCGATACTTTGCGAAAGTTTCCCAGCTGAAGGGGAGCACTTTAAAGTGATCAACGGGGTGCAAAATTATATGGGGAGGTTCGAAAGATTATGCGATGAACCGAATGCGCTTTGATATGCAGAGTGCTGCAAACTAAGCAATATTGTAGAGTACTCATTCTAAAGATTTATTCCTGTATCGCAGATGAATTAATGAGTTCGGTTCCCCTCTCAATTCTGTCACAGAAAATGGATATACAAATATTGATCAACTTTAGAAAACTACACTCTTCCCGTTCGCATGTAAAGCTATTTTTGGGTTCTGAAAGACGGCGAAACAGATGCGGAGTTATACTTTAAAACAATTACAAAGAAATGTGTCTGAGTATATTTAGTTTAAGTGGGGTAACGCCTGATTTTTTGTAGATATGTGAAGATTGCTTGCGGATTCACAAGAGTCAAATTACGTAATATTCATAATAACGGGGTAATTCGACATGGATTCAACTTTCATCAATATTAGAACAACGTAAGAACACAAATTCTCTAGAGATATCTAAATAAGACGAGCTCGTTCTTAAATAATAACGTATTTCCTAATACGGTTAATGTTTTTCCATCGTTCTGATACGTAGATGCTGAAGATATAGTATATATAACGGATCGATTGGAAGCATCGGAGATATGGTTACATCAAAGAAGTATTGCGAAAAGCTTGAGTAAACAGATAACTGCTTACAGGTAATAAGCATAATCACTTATTTGGCTCATTTAATATATGTGGATAAATACTAATTCTCAACCGAAGAGAACGGTCCGAATGGCTTATAAAAAATTAAAAGTAGTTATGATTGATGGTGGATGATCATTTACTTCAGATGTGCATGATGAGCTAAACAGAGAAACATAAAAAAAATGACCAAACCATTCTGGTAGCGGAACGTTAGGAATTGAACTGGAGAAAGATGACTTGAGAAACTTTTCACCTTCTCCAGGACAAGCAGACTTATATCTTCGCTAATTTCAGGTAACTTGGTAAAGCGCATGTAGACGATGAAGTATGGAGCTTTCCTCCGAATATGCATTAGTATTAAATTCACCTAATCGATCAAAACAGTAATCATTTTTAAAAAAAAAACAATACAATATAAAATGCTAGGTTAGTAAAGAGAATGGAAACTTTACTCATTGATGGTGTCGAACAAAGGTTAAAATAGGGTTCAATTTTTTCCACGTGACATACAGTTTCTAACCTGTTTCGCTCTATGCACAAAGCAAAAGTCAAAATATGTGACTTGCGAGAGCGAAAATTATAACAATTTTACTAGCTGCTACGATGTGAATAATTGCCATCTCATGAACAAACTTGAAATGGGTTAATTCGAATGACAATATACAACAAAAATGAGATTCGTGCGATTCATTTATTGAAATTTGCCTTAGGAAAGCATTAAAAACAAGGGAGATGCTGATCTAAATGTCGATAGATTTTAACTTTGGAGTATAATTTTATTTAATCTATATTAATTCACGTTTTTGGGTTGCTGTTTATGTACATAACTCTTGACGGTAGCGTACTTGCGATTTTGGAACAATTACAAGAAGATTTTGTTTTTTTTTGCAGCGTTATAGGTGTACATTACAGTTATAGGTGTACATAGTTGTATAGTAGTCTTTGTATTGTATCGATTTGTATTTGATTTTTGTCAATTGATAAGAATAATGTGGTTTACTATGGTTTTAATTAATAAACACTTCTTCGGTTTTTTCTTCGTTACAGCCACATATTTAATTAGTTTCAAAAATTCCTTTGAAAGCGGCCAGTGAGTGACTGAAACTGATTTTTTGTAAATTGATTTTTTACAAATATCTGTGGTCGTCACAAAGAAAAAAAAACAATACAGTATTTTGAGAACCACAAAGTTACCGAAGTGAAATGATGTTTAATTACAATTATATATTGTTCTGTGTGATTTTTATAATTTAATAACAATACACAACTAAAATAAATATTGTCAAGTTTTCTACAAATTCAATACTCATTGTCATTATTTACGCATTGCTCTTTATAATTATTCTATATTTTATTTTTGTGCTATTGTTGTAATATTATAACATAATTGTGACGTTTTCTTTATTACCAAATAGCACGGTTAAATAAATTGATAATTTGGAAATAATGCAAGTGATTTGCAACCGTTCTCGGAAAACGTACTATATAACGCCAAAGCTCACATTTCTATACTGTACGAGATTCGTTTACACCGAGTACCGTGTTATACGAATACGCACTAATAAAAATGTGTCACGTCAAATTGATTGAAGTTCCACTTACACATTTGTTGTATAAGCTAAGAGCGCCCTAATAAGAACTCTGAACGATCGCTGTACCTACCAATGGGTCGCCATGGAGACGTAATCAAAACAAATTGAAGCACAAAAAACACATGATATTCGATATAAACAAGGTTAATCCACTTTCCTTCTAAACCGTAGCGGTTGCATGACGTCACGCAATCGGTTGATGCACTTTTATATGTGTAACCTACTTTAACGCGCAAACATCTCGGGCTGTATATTTTCCAAGGGGTTTTAAAATAATTGAGCGCTTCTATTTATTTATTGAACAGTACATGGCACCAATGATAAAAAGTGAAAAAAATATATAATAAGGGTAATACAAAACAATACCACACAAAATGTAAAT
>JAPMAF010001526.1:0-10889 GCA_026537445.1 Silvatares holzenthali
TATATATATACACATTGAAATAAATTTTAAGAAACAAATTGATCCCGCTTTATTCTTTTACTACATACAAATAACCGCATTGACCCAGTTATTTTTACACCTTTTTGGTACAATTGAACAAATGATGTTTTACAATTTCGGAGTCGTTATTGGGACTATTTAGTACAGACTCTTTCTCCTGTGATTCTCTGTGAAAAAAATAACAGTGTCAAATTACACTCAATCTCATTTTATTCCATGTAAGGGTTTTTTTTGTAAATTCATTATATATATTATTAGATAATTCCTTTCCACCCTAACCTTCGAGGATCGCGTTCCAGCGTTGGTCCTCTGAATCATGGCTTTTGGTCAATACTTACGCTTCTCTTTCAGCCAAGAAAATCCGCTGCTAACTCGCTTAGGGCAAATTATATATGACAAAGTCTGTTGGATTCCTTCCGCTACGCTTACATTCTATTCTGAGAATCCTTACGTCGTTAGCAGAAAAGACGACTAACTCTGTTAAATTTAGCTTTGTAAAAGTGAGATCGACTTCAGGGGCCTATATACGAAAGAAAAGATCAAATAAGGATAAGAACAATATTTTATTGTATCAATAAAATCGTTATCAATGAAAACCCATTCTTAAATCTTAAACCTAGAAGGCCTTATAAATAAAAGGAGTTTATCGAGATAGGAATGAGGAATTTGCATTATAACCGTCAGAATTACGATACCCGTAGAAGTTATACACATACTGCGATGTCCTCAGGCTCTCCTGTGCCGTATCCCGCGCCGTATACCTCGGCGGTCGACCGATCTGGCCCACCATCGAGATCCGAAGGTGGCTGCTGCTACTCTCGCCGGTTTGGCCTGATGTTTCAGGCTGAATCCACGACGGCTTCTAAGTCACCAGGTCCCAAGAAGCGTTGATGTTCCTCTTCTCCCTTCGGCTTGTACGTTCTTCAGACTCTGGTTATGACAATAAACCGCGCTTACGGTGGTCCGCATAAACGAAACTGTCTCGGAATTAACGATAATTCGGCAGATGACGATGCCCGACAGTTCGCATGCGGACGGACCACCGGTGGGAAAATCACACTCACATGACGTACAATGGAAACAATCAAATCTCGTACCGGACTGGCTGCAACCGCATTCGGGTGGTGATATTTATACCCTTTCTTCCCCCTCCCTTGAATCTCTCTTTTAGATCGTTGCATGCCCATATATGGTTGTAAATAGATGTCGGTGCTTGGCCAATGAAAACACATTATTATCAGGCCACTTTCGGTGTGTCCAACGGTTATTATGATGTAATTTATGCAATGGTCAAATGCAACCGTTAGGAAATTTCCACTTCCTAACAATATGAAACAATGTTTCTTTGTGACAAATTTCAGGGTATCGGGAGCCTCTTCAGTGCTCTTAAAGTGGTTCGCCTCCTCCGGCTCGGTAGAGTGGTGAGAAAGTTGGACAGGTACCTGGAGTATGGGGCGGCAATGTTAATCCTGCTACTCTGCTTCTACATGTTGGTGGCTCACTGGCTGGCCTGCATCTGGTATTCCATCGGGAGGAATGACGCCGACAACGGGGTCCAGTACAGCTGGCTCTGGAAGCTGGCTAACGTGACGCAGAGCCCGTACTCTTACATCTGGTCCAATGAGTCCAACGGGCCAGAGTTGATCAACGGCCCGACCAGGAAGACTATGTATGTGACAGCGCTCTATTTCACCATGACTTGTATGACTTCCGTCGGCTTCGGAAACGTCGCCGCCGAGACGGATAATGAGAAGATCTTTACTATCTGTATGATGATCATAGCAGGTGGGGAATGGTGCTTCTGTTATTTGTTAACACGTTTCAGGTGTGCCGATCGTTTTGGTTTAGTTTTTTATGTTCTTATTGCTTTACTCTACTCTGCAAAAAGTTTGGGGATTTTACTCTTGTAAAATCTTATATATTTATTTGTAAAATCTTACCATTGAATTATTTTCATTTGTTTTATTTTATTAATCATTTGATTTGTTGTTTTTGTGTGAGTTGTTTGGTTTTGATAATTCTTTGTGTGGTATTTTTGTTGAAATAACTGCATGTATTTAAATTCATTCATATTCAGAAACCTATAATACAAAATATCATATAAAATATTAAGTTTGTGGTCCTATATGATACACAAAAAATATTGAAATTAAAAAAAAAAGAAAAAACTTTAAGGGCATTTATATTTAATAGATATATAGGAAATATAATAATAAATATATCAATTAAAAAAAAAACACACCAATTGTCAATTAATTATAATTATATAACTAAGTACAAATTGAATCTATTCATTGCTCTTATTTTCATCATCAAAGCTGAATAATATTGTGTTTTAATGGTTTTATATTATGTTGGTTGAGTTATATTATGTTTTGGATTGCCTCACCTGTAAACGTTTCTCTGATTGAAGTCACAATATATTGTCACTCGTATTGTGTGAGAGCTGTCACAGTATTATACTCTGCCTGCTCAGGGCGTTTTTCAAAATATTTCCAGTTTTTACTTATTCTGTGCTCATAAGACAAATCACAAATATTCAAAAGTATCAATCACTGTATTCATTTTGAATAAATTTTCTTATAAGGACAGAAGTTCTCGCGATTTGGTAAGTATTTGTAATATCAGTGTGTACATTTTTACATTTACATGAAGGGAAGGTGATTTAGTGTGAGGGTTTGGGGAACGGGTTGGCTCGAAAGTGCTAAGGGAATCAGAGGTTGAGGGACTCAAGCATTTTTTATAGCCATCTTAATAGAATCAATCGCCTTACTCTATAGTTGAAAAAATATTCTTCAAAAATAGTTTTTTTTCTGTATCCTCTGATTTTATCTAACCTCTATCTTTCTTCCTTGCTTATTCTCTTTTTAATTCAACTCTGTTATTTGTGACCTTTTTGCATGGCATCTCCTGATGTCATAGATTCATTTTAGTGGGTCTCTTGTATAAAAATGCACCATAAAAAAAATATTTAATTTTTTCGGTACAAGTTAATATTACATGGCACCAAGAAGGGAAATTTTCTTTAAAAGTAGTAGAATAATATTTGGTTTATCAAATTTTAAGATAAAAAACAAAACAGTTTTATTAAATTGGCGAGGAAATGATGACATCACAATGTTGATGTATTATTTTTAAGAATATTCAATGATGTTTTGGTTGATTGTACTTCAATGTGTCCGAGTCTGACTGTAGCTCTTCTTTACGCCACCATCTTCGGTCACGTGACCACCATTATTCAACAAATGACGAGTGCGACAGCCAAGTACCACGACATGCTGAACAACGTGAGAGAGTTCATGAAGCTGCACGAGGTTCCGAAGGCCCTCAGCGAGAGGGTGATGGACTACGTGGTCTCCACATGGGCGATGACCAAAGGACTAGATACCGACAAGGTAAATCAGGTCAGCGGAACAAAATGACATTCTATGGATGAGTGCTTTCTTTTTACATATTTTCTTCTCTTACTGTCAACGGTTTAACAGTAGTTTTGATAATTTATAACGATATTTTTGCAACGAAACTATCGATTTGGTCAACGATGATTTTTCCAGGATTAAAAATTTACGCTAAATATATTTTGAAAAAAGACTATCTATCATACTTTATCATTTGAAAAAAAAAATCAAAATGTTATCACTTATCTATAATCAAAGAAATCAAATAGTAGAAATTACTAATTTAACTTACAAAACAAAGTATGATACTATGATCTACTTCAAATACATATTACTAAAAAATGCTGTTTTTCTAATCAATCTCACAGAACAATGATCGCTAAATTATGAACTCACTCATTTCTGCACCAAATTTTAAAGTTTTATTGTTGTTTGTAACTTATATTTTCTTCTTTTAAAGAATTATAAATAAACTTCTAATATCATATTGACGATATCATTTAAGAACACTGATACATGTATCATGATGATTATAATATTAAGATTATATTTTAAATTAAGATTACCTGGAAAAACAAAGTTGTTCAAAAACTCTTTCTTTTCTTGAATGCAAGCCACAACAAAACATATTACCATCACCTAAAGCTTTCCAAAAAAGATACACTAGAATAAATCACAAATGAAAAAAAACATTTACTTTCTTATTTACAGCTTTCAACATTTGAAAAGAAATCAAAAACACAGCTTCATCGATCAAGCATAATTTTACATCTACGAGTATATACTCATTTTAATAACGGTTATTAAAGCTTATTGGCTATTTGATATAATAATTATTCCCATTTATAACGCTTTAAATTTGAATCAATAAATCAAAAGAGTTTGTCAATCAAATTCCACTTGAATATACAAACAATATTTTACATTTTATAACGCACATTTACTTAGAATTTTAGATAATTTTGAAATTTTTTCCTCACTTTTGCAATTTTCCCCTTATACTGCTTGCTAATAGGGGGCATAAACTACGTTTCTTTAGTTGATACTTTCACAATTGTTTTTTAATGCAATTAGTTCCAAAATTGCTTAAACATTTAATGATACCGAAAGTAGAAAAACGCTATTCTAATTTTCTGTGCTTTGAATAAATAGACAGTTTTACATAATTAGTAAAATAACAAACGTTCTTTCAGTAGAGCTAAGTGTTATTAAAAACAACAATGGGGTTCGTTATTGTCCTACTGATTTAAATGTTATTGGGAATGAAACAACATTGTTTTTAATCTCCCATAACCAATTCATTACTGTAGCAGTCTTGAGGTTATCTGTTTAATGCAATTTCAAGGGTCGTCTTGTATTATAATGATTGTGGATTCATAAGCACCAATACAGCAAATTTTTACTCAATTTTGACCATACTAACAGTCTCACTGAATCCAGGAGCCCATTAAATAGTACCGGTGAAATCTCTCATCCTATATAGATATCTGAATCGATTTTTCTGTTTCCGGGAACTTTCTTTATCACATGACAATGATTTATTATAATAAAGCTATACCGCTACAAACATTCCATATTTAATGTTATACCCCATTTATAGAGACCACAATGACACTTAAATTGATTAATATATTAAGCTTTAGCATTTGAATATATGATTCTTTTACAACAGAATTTATAAAAATTACCACATTTTGACAAAGTGTTTTCAGATCGAACCCCAAATTCTTTAGTCTCAAATTAATTCAATATCTTTATGAATCTGAAATATTCGTATTCAGAAAAAAACAGTAGCATATAGAAAAGCAGCAATCTCTTTATCGATTCAATTTTATTAACATTTTAACAAAATAAAGGTAACTAGTATACAAATGATTTAAAAAACATGGGATTGTAATCATTTAAAATATTTTGGATTCATTTATAATCCTTCTCTATGAGTTAGAATATACATAGCTAATTCATTTAGAAAATCTGAATTTTCCTTTTTAGCTGTATAAATTATTTTAATTAATTAAAATTATATAAATATGTTTCGTTCTGACTTGCTATTTATGTAAAAAAAATACTTTACGTGTGAAAATCAATAATTAAAACTATAAAAAAATTTTCACTACTACATAGGTAAGTATTTACAATGTTTTCTATTTAGATCATGAAAAACTACTACAAAATATATTTGATACCTTCTTTACGCACTCTTTATCAAGCATTTTGTTTTTGCTGGTTTGAAATGTTTTAAATTTGATACTATATGAATAATACGTTAAAACAATAAAAGAAACATTATTTTTGACAACTGTAGACAATCGACAACTATTGTTGAATGATTTACCAATTTTAATGTTTCATTTAATGTTTGCTAAAATTTTCTCCAACATGAAACATCATTCAAGGAATGCGTTTTTAATCATATTGTGTATTTTTATTTGACACAAGCACTTTATTTAATATTTTTATATAAGGCTTATAGTTAAATGGAAATCAATGAAAAAATATATTGTATATAAACAAAGAACGCAATTGATTATTTAATGTAACTATGAAAAAAAGATTTGATAAACAAAACCTACCAAAGATGTTAAGAAAATGTATATATCTATTAAAGATCAAACAAATAAGAACTTTTTTACTTAAACTCTGAAGTATATGGAAAATAATATGCGGAATTACATGTAAAAGCATAAATAAATTATGTGTTTGGAGATAACTCCTCTCTGCTTGATTCTGTGGGAAAATGGCACAGCAAAATTGGAATTATATGCATCATCAGTATGTCAGCAATCATAATTAATTAAGGAATAGGATAAGAAATTAAAATATAATAGAAGAATGTTAATTAAAATTTACAAACAAAAATTAGTTTAGATAGCATTAGAGAAGATACATGCATATTCAGCCTATCTATAGGTGGAAACTATATCCATTTGTACGATATAAGCTAATCATAATTTAGTGTAGAAATAGCACAAGGTATTGATATACCTTACTCTCAGTGTTGTATATCTCTATGTAATGAAACAATAAAAGTAGGGTGTTTGAAAATTTTTGTACATATTGAGTGAATAGCGAATGAAAGAATATTAAACATATTTTATTGTGAATATATTTGCCTACTTCTTACGTAGTTTTAGATGGATTATTCCCATCCAACATTCTTGTTTTTTTTATAAATAATGAATGTTCTAATCTCAAGATATATTTTCTGAAAATCGATACAGGGTTTCGCACACAAAGTGTTATTGACAATATGTCATTTGCCAGAAAATGCTATGGTACAACTAGGCAGGTTTCTCATAAGGAGTTCTGAAGAATCTTGGAGGTACGCATTCGTCACGACTTTCGACTCTACGCTGCAGTGACTTTTCGCGGTATAGGTTAGGACTCTACAGACATACGTAATCACTCTTGAAACTTGTAGGTGTTGAACTATTGCCCTAAGGACATGAAAGCGGACATTTGCGTCCACCTGAACCGGAAGGTGTTCAACGAGCATCCGGCGTTCCGGCTGGCCTCCGATGGCTGCCTCAGAGCTCTGGCCATGCACTTCACCATGTCGCACTCTGCACCGGGAGATCTTCTCTACCACACGGGGGAATCCATAGACTCCCTCTGCTTCATCGTCACCGGCAGCCTGGAGGTTATACAAGATGACGAAGTGGTAGCAATCCTCGGTAAGGCATTGGAAACATTATCATTCCTCCTAGCCACAATTCTTATTACTCTCATTGCTGCAGTTGTATTTGTAAATTCATTGCTTTTCAAAGAAATTTCTGTAGATTCTTATGTTGTGCAGCACTGCAATACTATATTAGGTTTTAGTGATTCTATACATGAGTATATTTTGACATTATTGTTTGCCTGTGTTGTGGATTCTTTAATTTTGCAATAACGACAGTTGATGTTTTTTATTTCAGGTAAAGGGGACGTATTCGGAGACTCATTCTGGAAAGATAGTGCTGTCGGTCAATCGGCAGCCAATGTCCGAGCTCTCACCTACTGTGATCTTCATACTATCAAAAGAGATAAACTATTAGAAGTCCTCGACTTCTACCAGGCGTTTGCGAACAGCTTCGCCCGGAACCTTATACTCACGTATAATCTTAGGCATAGGCTAATATTTAGGAAGGTCGCTGACGTCAGAAGAGAAAAAGAACTGGCAGAGAGAAGAAAAAACGAGCCGCAGCTGGATCAGTCACAAGACCATTTAGTAAGAAAGATATTTTCAAAATTTAGAAGAGACAGAGCTGCGCACACGCCACCAGCTCAGCCCGCAACGAGCGGGACGGATGCCGAGAAAGGTGAGACGAGTGATGAAAAGTCATCCAGTCGACCCGCGTCCACAATGAAACTCTCGGCCGTGGCGGAAAAGGACGATGGATCCGCTTCGGGAACCAGTTCTGCAGGCCCCATGACCGCCGTAGGTAAGAGACCCAGCAAATGGGGAAGACTTTTAGGAAGTTCTAGTCTCGATTCCGGTTCAGAACCTGCGGCTCCTCCGCCTTCGTTCACCAGAAGCCTCAGCGCGAGGGATACGGCAAACAAGGAGAGACCGCATTCGTCCTCTTCGTCTGGCTCCGGATCCACAGCTCCCCCGCACGCCTCGGGAAATAAAGTGTTTCCGAAACTCCAGAAACTGTCCACATCCACTCCGCCGCAAGTCAAGAGACAGGACACTATAGAGGAAATAGTAGAAGTAGAGGACATGGTCAGAGAGAGGGCACGCATCGATAGATCGCTTAGTTTAAGGAAAGTAGACTCGTACGACTGCGGTCTGAGAGACCCTGCGGCCGCTCTGCTGTATGCCGCTCCCGACCCTCCCGACTGCAGGGACGTCATGGCCAACATGATGGACTTCAAGGTGGACGTCAAGTTGGAAATCCAGAGGCTCAACCAGAAGATGGGAAGAATGGAGGAGTTGCTGGGGGAGCTGGTTTCGAGACTCGCAGGCAGCAGTTCTTCAGGGTCCCAAGCTTCTCCGGGAGAGCAGCCTAATCCGGGAGAGGGCACCTCCGTCGCGGGGACCGGAGCTTCCACGAGCGGCAACGGCCTGGGCCCCCTGATGCTAAGGAAGAGAAGATCTAAAAGCAGGCCGAAGGGAGCCGCCCCCACGCCCCCGGGCTCCACATCCCCTCCGCAGCCGAAGGACTTCCTTTAGCGGCCGTTCACAGCAGCCAGGGAACTAGGAAATAATTTCACTGAATGTAACATTCACCACCGAGGTCCACATTTCGTATAAGTCATTTATTTGCGGCGCAACGTCTCATGAGTTGCTCACAGATGTTTTAATAATACATATAACCTAATGCACCCATTCTAAAAGATGATGTAGAGAATAATCGATTGATTGCAAAGCCCATCGATGACAAACGTTTAGAGAACAATGTATAAATAAACTATCGTTAAGGCTTTTTTTAACAAGGAAACGAATAATATTATATTTAAGGAAATAAATAAATTATTATAGATAATATTGACAAGAAATTATTTGAGGCAATTGTAAATTTCAATTGACTGAGATGTAGTTTAGTATAATAAATAAATAAATAATAATTATTGTTAATGCTCCGCAGTTTATTGAGAATATTAATATATAATATCACAAAATATTATATTAAAACTAATTTTGTGTGATACATGACTGAGTTTAATTATTATAGCTTAATTATTGTCTAATGCAAAATATTTCGTAATCTTTTTATAACGGAATTGATTTTATTCTATTTAGCTTTAATTTTTTGTAAGAATTGTATATTTGTCATTTATATTACTTGTCAACAATATAGGTACTTCTATATATTTTAATTTATCCAACATAATACTAAATTCAACTCTATGACTATTTTAAAACGAATTGTGATTTTTATTTATTTATTCCTGTAGCAACGTTTATCTTAAAAACGTGCCTCGAAATTGTTCTTTATTTTACTTAAATTCATTTCGTTTAAATGCTATCAACAAACGGTAACAATATTTATAGCAGTATACCGAGATTAATTTTACAAGTATTGTTTTGCCTTTAACATAAAGATTGTTTATTCAAATGATTGAGTAAATATGTGTTTCTTTAGATAAATAATATATCGTAACCATCGTTGTGAAATATTATCTCGTTAAATAATTTGAAGATTTGTTTTGTTAGAAGCTTTACCATACCAAAATTGTAAAATTCTCTTACGAATATTATTTGCTGTATTTTTTAAACAGAATGTTAATGGATTGCGCTTATGGAACGCAAAACAAAAAAAAATGTAAAAATGTATCCACACTGTGTCTTCATAGTTTAGGAGGGCAATATGGAAGTAGGAATCCAAGTTGAGCTTTCGAAAAATACTTTGAAAATAGGTAAGCACTCGAGCACTCGGCCTTCATAGTCTCTGCAACCGCCTGACTCCGCCACGTTTTACAATGAAATAAAGTCGATAAGGCAACAAGATGCTTACTCAGATTCTTAGTGAATATTGTATCTAGAGAATATTAGTCCCTAATTAAGCTTGTCAATATACATTTATTTAAAAAAAAAAGTAACACATCTAAGCTTTGTGAGAAAGTGAGAAATCTATTGTGAATACAAATAGCTAGACGCGCCTTATTAAATATTTTAATTATGTATAGTAAGCATACTCTTGTACCTTCGGTTTGTATAGTAACATATGTATTATAATATACTTATTATAGAATTATATTAAATTATGAATAATTTACATACTGATATTACGATGTTGTTCGGCGTGACAGTACATTTATCTACAGGAAGTCTCATCAGTCTCTCTGCAACCTTCACTGCAAGAATCACTACTCCATTCCTCCTGGTTCTAGATTGTGATTACTCGCGGGCTATGTTGAGCCATGATATCGTTAATTATATCCTGATTCTAAAATATATGGCCAGATGTTTAAATGATCTTCATGGTTAAGTTGCACCATCTTTTCAGAAAATTCATAGCTACGTTGAACCGCTAATATCTGATCGCCAAGTTATCTAGTCTACTGCATTTCTACATATTCTTATCTCAATTTTGGCCTATGTATGAACATTCTCTTAGTACAGCTTTGATCTAACAATTTCCTTTTAACATTGTCATATCTCTGTAATGTATGTAGTAAATGCATAGGATGCAATTTAATGTAGATATAAAGCAAAGCATGTAATGTGCAAGCATGGTACAAGCAAATTGAATTTAAGGAGCAGATCAACATTATATTATAATTTGTTGGTTTCATCCGTTTGGTAGGTTTTAGAATATTATGTGGTTATAAATTGTTCTGTAAAACATTGTTTTCATTAATTCTGCATATCACTTTTGTTCCCTAATGTCATTTCGAAAATTCTACCTTCGAATGCATTCTGTGTTCCTCTACGGCAGGGGTCTCCAAAGTACGGCCCGCGGGCCACATCCGGCCCGTGGACAGATTTTGTCCGGCCCGCGGAGAGCTAGCATACTTGAAAACTCCTTTTAGAATATTTTT
>JAPMAF010001527.1:0-10882 GCA_026537445.1 Silvatares holzenthali
CCATCCACCGCAGCTTTGCTCTTCCAACACTTCTGCATCCTTGCAGTTGAGTGGTAATAAGGCACTTAATGTAGTTGTCATTCATTCTCATTATATGGCCTGCCCATCTGAGACGCGCTATCTTGATGCTCTTTATATACAAGTTTTCCAAATATGGTATAAAGTTCACAGTTATATCTATGGCGCCAACGATCAGCTTAATTCACGGGAATTTCACAATGCAAAATATATAAAATAGACTCACCCTCAAAGCTTGAATTACAATAGGTTCGATGAGTTTCAAATATCTTTCGAGCTCCTGCTGATTGGTATTGTATCGCATATCGACCTTGCACTGTGACAATTTGATGACGTCCTTGTAACACTGCCTTTCGTGTACTGTGGCACTCTCATTATCAAATATTCGAATGCTTGGAACGTTCGAAAACCTCGAATCAACAGACACCCGCCTGGAGTCATTGAAACCGCCAACTTCATCGTAATTATTGCACTTATCCGTGTAGTTGACCATCAGGACATCCGAATAAAAACTCAAATCTCTTCTAACGTCTGCAGACGTGTTAGTAGAATTTTTCAAGTGAAATACGCTGCCTATGTCTCTGTGATATACTACCAGGTTCGTAGTAGAGAGGCATTTGAGAATTTGTATGGCGCACAGTACGGAATTGTCAGGGTTAATCGGCAGCAAGCATTTGATGTAGAATAGTATTTCCTCAGCCATGAGGCCTGCCACTTCGTCAGTTAAGAACTCCAGCTGCATAGCGAGGCATTTGATTGTTGTGGAGACGAAATTTAAAAATACACTAGAGCTAGAATCGAGTGTGACCTGAAAATTAAATTAATAATGGCAATGGTTAATTTAAAATAAACAGAGAATAAAAATGTATGTGGACAGTACCGCACATTCAGATGACAACACCAAGATTCAGCAACAGAATTTAGCACCATAAAAGAATATTCAAACTAACTGAGAATGACTGATGACTACAATTAACAACACCAACATTGTTCTGTTCTTGATATAGAAAGAATAAATGGTATAGAAAGAATAGAACAATAACTAAATAGCAACCATGTGAATTAAAACTGACTGATTATATATTATATATTGGTGATGATACTGCCTATGGTTTCACTAAGCTCTTTTCCCCATATCAAGGAATATATCCAAAAAAAACCCTCCCTAAAGTCATTTAGTTGACTTAACTTCTAAGAACATTCAATTCAATGTAAATAAGAAGAACTACAGGGTTCTTCTTTTTTTTTTAATTTATTTATATGCTTATGAGTACATGTTACTGATCAATGCAAACCATTATAGAATGTCTACAACATAATAAGTAAATATACTTTACCTTATGACTAGAGTATGCTGCTCTAAGATTAGCATATAACTTCATAAATATAGAATCACTCGCAAAATAACCAATAGGATTGAAATGACCGGTCAATGAATTGAACGAAGTCCTCTTCTTCGATATTCCTTTATCGTCTGATAAAATTGCTTCCCCAGTACTCCAGATAGCATTAGGTTTCCTTAAATTTTCTGCTGAAAACAGATTCATTATAAACTTCAATTTTAATAACGTTAATGCAAAAATTAAATATATTTTTTAAAAAAATTAATTAATTTTAATAAATTCAACATTTTTCGGTTATAGACTGACCATGTTTACAATTTGAATAATTCAATTATTAAATACCATTTCTGAACATGGTCAGTCAATGGCTGAAACATAAATACATAATTACATAAATAAATAAATTGGTTGCGACTTAAGGAGAAGTAGAATTTTATTGAAATTATCCTCCTTAATGTATTCCATTCATTGCCTTACCATTGCCTTGCCGTATTGGACTGCCGGGGATCAAACTGGAAGCCTTCGGAAATGTCACTGGGCTGAACTCCTCAATGATGTGAACGATCACATTGAGCATCTTAAGTGTTATTTTCATGAAATTTTCCGCACTTTGAGAGAACTTCTTATCGCCAAATTGCAACCAAACCTTTTTTACATTATCACCCTTTATCACATTGTCTTGGCGAAGCACCAACAATGCTGAAACTGAAAAAGGAAGAAAATAAAACGCTTTAATCTCAAACAATGAAAGAAAAGGAATAAAAAAAGATTTTAGATATTATATTCATTCGAAAGTCAAATACTTTTGGGTAGTCATGTCGCGTTGTGACATTTTGTTTACCTATCTATGGAGGCAAACAAAATGTCGCAACATGGCATGACTACCCAAAAGTCTTTGGACAATATTATATTTCAGAATTAAGTGTGTCTTGGTTGAGCTAAATGATTTTCACTAACAAATATTTTAAAGTAAGTAGTCACGTTCAGTCCTTAACCTAAAAACAGTGAATTTCTGTTGGAAGATTTCCTTCCCATATCTAAGCTCTTGTAAATTACTTTTTTGATACGTATAAATAATAACTCTCCGTATAGCAGCATCATAGCGGATGCCCCTCACTCTGTCAATCTTTTTAGGTATCCCCACAGTCCGAACAGAGCTTAACGGTTTCTCCTTCATAATGCTTCCCCTTCCCATTGCTCTGCAAGATTCAACCCATTTCAAGATCATATTACAGCTTGGAACTGTTCCATTCTGACCAACATTGAAATAGCGACAAATGACATGATGAAAAGTGCATTTTCAATTAATAAAAACTGCATTATTCGATTCAGATTTAAAAAATATATATGTATAACAACATATTTAAAGAAATCAAAGCTACAAAAAAAATACATTTAAAAATGTACATTCAGTCTGCACTGGAAAAGAGTGATAGATCTTGTATTACCCTGGAACGATACCATCGTTCAATATTGTAAGCCCTGCAAAATGGATTTATCCATGTTTCATGACTAGAACTGAATAACCAAATTTTCAATCTCTCCGTGACTGTTACACAGCATTTACATGTGCAATTACACTGAATGTTACAGACCCAAACGGATGGTGGTGTCATGGTGTCTCATGAGTAGTATGAGATAAAAAAAGCGACAAAAGATTTTTTTTTATCTTTTACTACACATGAAACACCATGACACCACCATCCATTAGGGTCTGTAACATACTGTACAATTTTACATGTAAATGCTGTGTAGCAGTCGGAGGAGAGATTGAAAACCTGGTTATTCAGTTCTAGTCACGAAACATGGATAAATCCATTTCATGTGGCTTACAATACTGAATGGTGGTATTGCTCCAGGGCGATACAAGATCTACCACTCTTTTCCAGTCCAGAATAGAAAAATGCATTTTATATACATTTTTTTTTCACTCCGGCGGGATTCAAACCCGCGACCTCCAGCGTTCTACCAACGCTTTAGTTAAGCGCCTTTAACCACTCGACCACGAGACTGGTATGATTGAAATGATCAATATTAGTGACAATATATGTATCATCGCTAATATTTATATGCTGGACTGGAACTTTAGGGGTTATAGGTTTATTTTCCGTTAGAGTAATATTGTAAAAATGCATTTTTCAATGTCAATTTTATGTAGTTTTCGTCGTTGTTGGCTAGTCGTCGTTTCGTCGATTAGCCATCTGTAGCCTGCCAAGAAGCAATGAAGGAGATTGTTCGCAAATATTATCGTAAGCTCGACCGCCTTGGGTAGTCCTTGGCTGAATTAAGGAATCTTATCTACTCTTTTCTATCCATGGCTACTGTTCTCCATCCCTCTCAGATTCAGCTAGCTGCATTTTTGATAACAAAGTCCATCCACCACAGCTTTACTCTTAAAACACTTCTGTATCTTGCAGTAGAGTGGTAGTTAGGTACATAATGTAGTTATCATTTATTCACATTATATGGCCCGTCCATCTGAGACCCGCTATCATAATGCTTTGCACTGATGTCAGTATATAGTTCACGGTTCATCTGTGTCGCCAACAACCCGTTTCATTCACGGGTGTATATATCCGGTGAAGAATTTTCTTTCAAAGATTGCAATTTTCCTTTCGTTTGCCCTGCTGAGGAGCCAAGTCTCAGAAGCATATGTCAATACTGGCTGAAGAGGACTCTTGTAGAGTAATAACTTAGTTCTTCATTGAAAAAAATTTGACGCCATTTATTTCTAGAGGGCAATATCTCAATCTATATAACAATAGTTAGTCACCATAATACGCTCCTACACTACCTCGTTTGTATCATTTTTGGTATTAACAGTGGACCCCAGGTAAACAAACGAATCTCCGTAGATTCTGAAATTCCAAATGCCGTCATCAAATTAATATCTTCTTACAACAAATTCTTTAGCAGTGTTAGGGCTGACAGTAGCTGGTAGAAGTTTTGTTTTTTCTTCATTTATGGTCAATCCCACCATTTTGCGCATTCTACTAGAGCATTTAATTTAGATTGTATTGTTTTTGATGTTCTCGGTAGTTACTTTGTGATAATTCCGTTTTTCCATTATAATTGAAAGTTTTCACTTTGTTATTTTCAAGCACTAACCTAGTTAGTGCTTGAAAATGGTTTGATTAAAACCGAAACGCGTCGCCAACTCTTTTAATAAAAAGTGATATATAACAAAGTGAAAACTCTTTCAATTATAATAGATTGTATTGTATTAAAAATTTTCCCTCGTATATCTATCGTAAGGCAAAACATGTGCATATATTTATGCAATTGCAGATTTTTTTTATGACACTTTTAATTGTTTGTGAAATAACACATTCTATGAGCCATACCAAATAGGATAATCTTAGGTGCCGGCACCTCAGCGACGTCCCCAATGAAGCCGTAGCAGGGGACGAAGGCAGCGTGAGTGTGGCGTGCTTGAACTGCGCTAAAAGCATATCAGGCCTCACTGCTCTTTGCCACCAGGCCGGTCTGGATATATCATGCGTGGGGCGTAGGTCTGCTATTGGAAATCTGTAATAAATTTGTGAAAAATTATCCATTAGTCAATGAGCAAGGTCTGAAATGTTGGTCGATAGGCGATAAATTACTCTCAAAGGGTTTGCAGTTGGTGATATATATTTTTTAAGTATTCCCACATAGAAGGCACCGCCGAATCAGGCCAATAACATCATAGGACGCTATGTGGGATGAAGAATACTTAGGGATAGGATAGAATTAACGCGGGATTTGAAGAGGCCATGTTAGGTAGGAAGAAACACAGACGACGGAAAGCCATTCCACAGCCGGGTTGTCTCACACAGGAAGGACTTAGAGAATCTATTAGTTCTCATGCACTCAATATCAACTGTGGAGTGATGACAGTCGTTTGCAAAATGCGTAGCTCTGCCAAACACAGCAGCCTGAGGAATCAGTGATACCAGTTTCCGAGAGCATCTTTCATGAAAATATCAGTAAAACAAGCAAATCATCCTGACCTTTCTTCTGTGCTCTAACGGTTAACGACCAGCAGTAAGTGCTGGATTATTTATAAAATGAACCACACGCCTCTTCACAGAGTCAAGGAGATTTTTAAGATACTTGGGAGTCTATGGAGTCTTGATGCCAAAGCATCAAATTTTAGACATGGGATAAATGAACAAAAGCAGGATATGTGGAGATAAGATATTTAATGAAAAGATTCGGGAATGTAATTAAAAATAAATGGTATCAGTGATTCCTCCAACTACCATCTTTGGCAGGGCTCTCTCTTTCAGCGTCCGTACATACATACATACATACACAACATCACGCCTTTTCCCGATAGAGGTAGGCAGAGAGAATGGAGCGCCACTTAGTTCTATCCTGACAAACATCTCTAGCTTCCTCTGCTTTCAGCGTCCGAATGCAGTAAATTTGGGCCATGTGAGAACTGGCAGATTTGATTGTTCTGTGCAACTGTGTATTGGCTTGCCAGCTACTATGTTTCCTACAAACATACATAAATAACATTTCGCCACTTCCCGATAGAAGTAGGCAGAGAGAATGCCACTTGTCTCTGTACACTAACAAACAAACCTTGCTTACTTCACATTCATGCGTCTCGTCATGCACGCATAACGGTTTTTGTGGTTTGACGAAATTGGAAAACATGTTCCAGCCAAGTTCTCGGTCTTCCACGCACCGCTAAGCCACTCATGTTCCCACTGTAGATCTGCTTTACTTACCTTTCATTTGCTATTCGCTCAATATATCCAAACAATCGCAAACATCCAACTTTCTTTCTTTTTATGATTCTCACTTTTTGGCAACCTTCTCAGATATTTTAATTTCCGTTTTGGATGGTTTAAGTGTAAGGTTAGGCATTTAGGTTGGGTATTATAGCGTATGGCACCTCAGTCTGATGTCCAGCTTGGGGCAGGAGACCTTGACCTCACTGCGCTGCTCTTGCGAATGCTGCCCCTGATAATGGCGAGCGTCATGACCCTGCGTGATGGGCGAGGGCGTCCCGACGTCTGTGGGAGAGGCGCCGCTCCTTGCACAAAGGGGCTGCGGGTGCAATAGCGCGCACAGTCTGTCCGATATGGAAATATCAACTTCCATACTGCAAGCTTCTAAGTATACGCTGAAAGAATAAAAAAATACACACTCAATATATCTTACGAGCTTAGCTAGATGCCTGGCAGCGCCGCTTCATTCGTCTCCAGCTTTCTTAACATTTAAAAATAGCAATAGTTGTTAAAGTACATCAAAAATTAGTACAAAATGTGTGGAATTTTAAGTCGACAAAACTGTTATCAAAAATATAATTTTAAAGATTAAAGTATCCCACTTTGTGCGAAAATTAGTAATTCACTGTTAAATAATAGTAAATGTATAAATTCAGTATTGTGACTGGGGCATTGCGGCATCTGAGTAAACGGGCTGGCAGGTATAACGCACATCTTACATTTCACACATCACATCTGTCCAAGCCCAAACTGCCAAGCTGTGTCCATACAATCTTGTTGAAAAATAGCCATGGGATCCATTCAGTATTACATGCATCCGTGATGCAGATGTCTCGGATACTTCTCCAATACTTCTGCACTCTCGTAGGATGAAATGTTCACGTCTACAAATACACGCGAATAATAATTCCATATCAATAAAACATTTCAATATTTGGACCTATTTGGAAGATGGCACCTATTTGGAAGACGTTGACATCTACTACACGGAGGAGAATAAGAAGGAAGATTACCCCGGATCTTCACAAGACAACCATCGAGAATTAAATACATCATAATCAACATAACATTATATTTCTTTATTTTGCTCTATCACATTTTGTGACTATAATTTCAATATAAAATCTGCAAAAATGTCAAATAATATATTTAAGTATAAAGCTGTACAGCGCAGCTGAGGTGTTTTTTTTCACGAAAACAGGGCTTAATAAATTATCCATGTAATAATAATAATAATAATTTGAATGAGTTGCAATGCAAGTCTTCCAAGCAGACGCACAAGATTGAACAATTTTCGAGGTTCAAAGTGAAAAGGATATCAGCGGCTACATGCGACGTAAAGGAATAGCAGCTACGGTAGAATGGATTAAATCTACACGGACGATTTCTTTTAAATCCTTCAAGATGACAATATCAAAGTGTAATCTAGCAAGAGCCAATGGAAGTAGAATTTTGTCCAGATGGAATTGTGTGCAGGATCTACAGAGATGCCAGAGTTTCGCCCAACAACAGCAAAATATAAAATGCTTTTTTCTGTTGTAATACTTATTTTGTTTTATTTGTAAATGTATCTTAAGATACATTTGTAATTTATTTTAAAATATACAGTTGAATGAGATTGCACACCCCTCCCCTCGAAGTGGAATAAAGAAAATAATAATAATAATAAAATTGTTATAAATATTTAAGTAGACGTGAGCTTTTGGTCCTCCGGAACCATGGAAGCATCTGACATCTGCATCATAGATGCACGTAATCGTGTCCAAATGGGCATGATGACTGATTTTCTGTGTGTCTACTATTTCCAAAATATATCTTATTTCTGCAGGAAATAAAGGTTTTATAGGAAAATATTGTCATTTTAATTTAAAGCTTAATATTCACGCCAAAATAATGCATGTATCGTTATATCACGATGCGTTGTTTTACCACAGATTCTTTCAAGAGACCTTATCTCTACGGAATTTATTCTACTTTCGTTCATATTCCGTCAGGGCCAACTTTTGCTTCCATACATCAAAGTTGACACCAATACTCTGTTATGTACTGCCATTTGGGCGCTCTTAGATATTTTTTTGTTTAATATGACAGTGTTTAAGCCCCATTCACTTGATTTTTTGCTTTAACACATGGCCTTTAGCTACTGGGGAACTAAAGAAAGGTAAGGACGATCCATTTATTCTGCACATATATTTTTATGGAAGCTGCTCTCAGGGACTGGAAGTTGGTAAATATTGAAGTATGTATGAAAACTAAAAATCTAATTAGTATAGAAAAAAGTAATAAAAACAGTAATTTACCACACATCTGTTCTAGGGTTCGAGCTCTTCCTTTCGCCAGATAACCGTCCAGTCTTCTGGCTAGATTTGAAGTCAACTTTGATATCGGGGAACTTGCAGATTGGATTGACAAAATGCGAGTCAACTGACTCTGAACCATCTGTATCTGTAGAGGAATAAGAAACAAATCAATAAAATCAACAAAACACTCGGAGATTTTATGGACTCTACAGGGCAATTGATAAAATAGGAAAATACTGGAAGTTTCGGCTCCATTTCAATAGATTAAAATTAGTTTAGATGTAATCAGACCAGCATTTGCTAAAGCACAATCTTATATGCGATAAAAAATAAAAGAAAAAATACAAACAATCTTAAGTGTTTTATAAACATACCCACTGATGCTACGGATTTTTACAACCAATCATTGTGACTAACAGTGACCATAGGTGACTAACAGTGACCATGCAGTGGCTTCCATAGAAGCCAAAAAGTCAGGGTCGTTTGGAGATAAAAATTCAAAGAACAAATACAAATAAGCTCGAGTATTTTATAAACATCTCCACTGATGCTACAGATTCTTACAACCAAACATTGTGACTGACGATGACCTTAGGATGTGTCATGCAGTGACGTGCCTTTCATAGGATCCAAAACGACAGAATCGTTGAGATATATATTTATTACAATACAATAAACCATCACACCGTTTCTCCGAAGGCGCAGGCAGAGAGGAACGAATGCCACTCTATCCTATTCTGACAAATATTTCTTGCCTCGCTCACGTTCATACATCTCCTGTGTAGACTAGATGAGTTAAATTACTGCTGTATGAAAGTCAACAAAAGCCCATGAGCAATACGCAAACACTATACAAAAAAATTAAATGTGAAACAGCAAGTAGACAAGTATGAAAGTGATCTCAATAAAAAAATAATACACAAATTGAGTTAAATGATCCTGTGAAATACGGTGAGAAAGAGAGGTCTACTGCATACCCATAATCGTTGCAGAGATTGATGATCACTGATGTCGATTTCTCACTTATTACTATCGTTAATAATTCCAAATAAATCTCACACGCTTTATTGGGATCTTAAAATGATACATAAAACCATACAGCTTGTTACAATTCAAGAAAACACAAACCAAAAACACAGATTCAAATATAAGGAGAGTGATGGATGAGGGGAGGTTTAAGGAAGTACAGTCCCCAATTAACTTAATGTACAAGTGCATGTATGACGTGGTGCCACTGTATCTCAAGGAATTGTGTGTTCTCGATTCTCTGAATAACCGACAGCGCATGTTCAAATCGGTGTCCTCGACGGCTGTGGGAAAGGGGTGAGGAAGCAAAAAAAAATACCGCAGAACAAACTTTGTGGATTGAACATTCTTAGTGGCAGGGTCGAAGGCCTGGAATGCCATCCTAGCATCAGTGCCAAACAGTCCATCTGAGATGATTTTTAGAGGCAGATTAAAAACATATCTTTTTAAAGTATCGATCTCTGGAGAAATTATGTGCAGCGCTCTTGAGGTGACTTTCTCACGAAAACGGCGCTATATAAGTTATCCATGTTAATAACAATAAATACTCACCGAGAGGTGTGAACACAAGAAGAGGAATGGTCACAAGTGATGAGGAACTGGAACTTTGACTATTGGCCACACTGTTACGGAGGCACTCAACAAACTGAAAATGGGATGAGGTCATCTGTCCAGAGAGGCAAGATCCGCTAACGCTTGTCTTCTCATTGGCTTCCAGCACTAAGGGAGCCGCTAGCAATCTAAAATAAACAAAACCGTACGTCTCATATTTTGCCATGTTTTATGTAACTGTGGCGCTGCTAACACAATCGGCAATAACATGCTTATTTACGGTAGCTTCAACAGTAGACTTGCATCATTTAACCTTGTTCCATCAGCCTCATGTCAGTTTTGCGGTGACAACAACCAGACTTCCGAGCACCTCTTATAGCCTTGTAAATACCCGTCCATCAGATACAACAGGGAGAAGCTTGTGACTGCTGTTTGTGATCCCTTTTCAGGTCCTATTGGACATACACACTACATTGGTGGCCTCTCGGAGCAATTACTTGGCTTTTTCAAGAGTTTGTCAAATATTTGGTGGCATTGTCTCCAGCTAGCCCTGACTTCCAGAGAAGAAGTCACCCTTTCTCTGATGATTATTTTATAATCCATAATAAGGGCATTTTTATGATACTCTTATCGATTGCACCTTCAGCACTTTAGGTGCAGGGTTATGAAGTTGAGAGCTCCTTCCGGGCTGCTCTCTCGTTTGAGTAATGAGTAAACTAATTTCAACTGATGTGCGAATTGACAAGGAAATTTTTCACAAGTACTTTTTAGTATTGGGATGTGTCGTATTTCTTAAATTGTATATTTTTCTATTTTACTTCGCTATTTATGTTTTTTTTTGCATAACTTAACATTAAGTTGTACTACCTATAACTTTCATATTGATTATGTTGATTTTATCCTTTTTGTTTTACTGTTG
>JAPMAF010001528.1:0-10882 GCA_026537445.1 Silvatares holzenthali
GTTATACAATAATAATAAAATAGTTTATTCCGTTACATTTCAACATTTCCACTTTTCGAATTAGCTTAATTAACTTCACTCGAGATGAATCCATGGCCAATGGGAATGAAAATCTTGGTTGTAAATGAATTAACCAGTAGATAGTAATATTATTCGGCGGGACTTTCTCTTCAGTAAGAAGGGTGGAATAGAGAATAGAGAGCACGGAAGGGTGGATAGTGGTTGGTGTTGAGTGGATGCGCGGTCGCGGGGTATATGGTGTGCGGTGAGCGGTGTGCGGTGCGCGGTCTGCGGTACTGCTGCGAGCCAGCGGATAGTATAGCGGCAATGGCAATGGCAATAGCACCGCTGTACAGAAGTCATCGGTCTGAGGGAGTTGATCCGTTGGTCTGCTGGTGGGCTGGTGGGCTGCTGTTAGCGCTAGACGCCGGCGATAATGATGGCCGCCCGGATATAGGCTCGCCCATTGTGCTGAGCGTACTCTATGATAAATCGCTTGATATAATACCATTCATCAGGGCTTCGCATTTATTTTATTTTAAAAATTAACATCGGCAAAAACATTAGAAATTAATACATTACTTCGTTACGATCACTAGAGTTTTTTTATGCACGACGCGTTTCGGTTTTTATCCGGACCATTGTCAAGTGCAAAATGTTGTGTACGTCTTAGGGCCGATTTTTCAATCAGTTGTTCGAGGTTGAAGCTGATATGAGATTGAACTTTAGCATATGACAGCACGATGGCATTTCCATCGCACAATAAAAGAGAAATAATAACACTCAATATACACTATATTAAGTATTATTGTGAAATAAATGTGTAATACACTTAATGAATTTAATTTTGTTAAATAAAATCCATAAATAAAATAAAATCGTCATTTATTATATTTGTCATTGATTTGATTATTATTATTTAAAAAAAAATAGAGATATACAACACTGAAAGTTAAATATATCAATATCTTATACTATTTCTACACTAATCTAATGTATACTTGTATCGTAGAAATAGAAATGACATTATGTACGAGCTGAGATTTGAACACCAATTCCTACCTGAGTCGGCGTACTTATGCCCTCGGGCATTATGCCAATTTGATTGATGAAACTAATGATTCGGTTCTAAGTGTAAATTTTTTCCACCGACAATATTTGGCTATAAACTGATTTATAAGACCATTTCGACACAAGATCTATCTTAATGTGGTAGGTACTGCTCATTGTCCGTCTTGCATCTTTTGTAAATAAATATTTACATTTTTTTTTGCGTAAATCGACCTGCGCACTAGACCTATGGGACGGTAGGAATTATTTTCAAAGATATTCAATGAAGTATCTGCATTTTTTATACCGGTGTGATAAAACAACGAGAAAAGGTTAAAAATTATTTTTAGTCTTAGACTGAAGGCAACCCTATTTGGATTCATGGCAAGAAATTTATTTGAAATTAACAGAATCTATTGAATTCAGACAATACACAATTAAGTTTTTGTGAAAAAAAATGTACCAAAACCTTAGCATAATAATGGATAATAAAATACTTTGAATGCGGCAATGATTTAAAAAAAGTCGCATTGAGTGGAAGAAAAAGTACTAATTAACTTGTCAATATTGTTTCCTTTCTATTCTTCCTATTTGTGTGTGTGTCCACCGAGAGCGGCATAATTTTAACTCTGCCAACGAGTGTTCTGAACAGTGATCTGATGCTCATACTCCGCGCCTCTGGTTACGCTGCCCTTCGATGATTAGGACATGTTCAGGACATGCTCCACGGATGCACTACCGGTCCTGGCGGGCATGGCCCCTCTGGATCCAAAGTCCCCGGGAGTCCTCCACTCGCTCCATCAAAAGCTCCACATTGGAAGCCTCACTTTGTGCTTGGCAATCGCTCTGGTCCACTTCATTCGCCGGTAGGACCACAGTTAACTTCTTTCCTAACGTGAGGTCCAGACTCCGATCCTCTCGGGTTGTTCCCAGTTATTGGACATCCCAATATCTAACTGGTCACGGTTGCTTCAACAGTAGACTTGCGTCATTTAACTTCGTTCCATCGGCCTCATGTCAGTTGTGTAATCACAGCAAGCAGACTTCCGAGCACCTTTTATGGTTGAAATGAACACCGTCCGTTAGGTACAACAGGGAGCAGCTTGTCGCTGCTGTTCGTGGTCCCTTTTCTAGTCCAATAGGACACGCGGACTTCGTGACCTCTCTAAGCAATCACTTGTCTTTTTTCAAGATTTTGTGACATTATCTCCGGCTAGCCCCGTCTTCCAGAGAAGAAGACACCCTTCATAAGGGCATCTTTATAATACCCTTATCGATTGCTCCTTTCTGTACTTTAGGTGCAGGGCCATGAAGTTGAAAGCTTCTTCCGGACTGCTCTCTCGTTTAGGTAACGAGTTAACTAAACTGACGTGCGTATTGACAAGGAAACTTGATTCGTTCCCAGATGCAATACGGGTAAGTGGTGGGACAGCAGTGGCTTTCGATGATGCCTTGGATCTGCGCCGTTTTCAGCGCCCTTGAGGTGATATTCTCACGAAAACGGCGCTATATAAATTATCTACGTTAATAATAATAATAATCATCTGCAGAAGTCGATACTTGTCATTTCTCGGTATGTGATCAAATGACTGAAAGTTTAGTTTTCTTATTATCATGGCCTGTTGAGATCAGCGTTGGCTGATGATCTCTGTTTCACGACTTACTAAGACCATCCATTTGTTTTTTTTTGAGCTTTAGCTTTTAACTAAATTGCGAGCGAGAACGTGCAGGACGTTGCGTGCGTGAGCTGCGACTTGTGCGTCATGTAGGACATAGAAAGTATGGAACTGGAATAGCAAAGCCGCTGCATGGTTAGGAATCGTACGCAAGTTTTGCCTATTTACCCAATAGTGCTTTGGAACCACCTCGAGGGAAAGGTGTTGCTAATATTTTAGCACAAAGTTACACCTTTGTAACTACGTGCGATGAAATGAATAATATGTAATTAAATAGGTAGGTTTTCACGACCAAGACATTCGCAAATCAAAGACTTTTGGTTGTGTTGTGACACTTTGTTACCCAACGTTTCGGACCACATTTCAGTGTCCATCTTCAGGGCGAGTCTGTCTGTCTAAAAAGTTAGCCTGAATTTTTTTAGTGGGCTGACTTTTTTACACAGACAGACTCGCAATGGACACTGCAATGCGGTCCGAAACGTTGGCAAACAAAGTGTCACAACACGACATGACTACCCAAAAGTCTTTGACTTGCGAATCTTTTGGTCTTGAAAGTACGAAAATACTTAGAAGATTCTGTTTGAAGACTTTGGTATGCGGTTTGAAAATCAAAACGTCTGAATGCTAAACATTTGAATAAAGTATCATACTCGTATTCTCTCTATCAGTAACAAGATTCTCCTCTAACAAGGATTGATTACAAATCTTAGATTCTTAAGATCATTAAAATCCTACCAGTTCCTTACTTTTAATATCATGTCCTCATCAAGATTTCCCCCTTATTATGATTCATCATTTGCGCATTTCTTAGATAACATCCCTCCGGAATTGAACGGCACATCGCAAGCAAATACGGCTAACGCCTATTACTACAGATACTGCGTATATTAGTTTCGGCCGTGCCAAGTGACAATGTGACAAGCGTCCGACCGATGACTCTTTAAATGTTCACCTTTCGCTTAAACGCATATTATAAATCGACCACGTACGTACAGTACAAGTAGATATAATATTACCCCTGCACACTAGTTCTTGGCAACTATAATCGGCACGAAAGATTAATATGCCCAATGAAAAATACAAAGTGGGCATTCGTAAACGTATATTTATTTCCATCAAGTAAAAATATAACTCTCGGATTTGTCGAATTCTGATATGTAATATTTGGATATACATGAGAAGAAATTACTGTGTCGGTACCCTTTCAAGAATCTCCAATAAGGATGTATAAATAAAAAATAAATAAATATTATATATTAATAAAGAGGAAGATGTATTGTAGTGGTTCATGCATGTATTCGTGGAAGTATAACCAATTCAACCTTAACACAAGTCAATAATTGCTGTAAGTAACACAATTATTTGTCACTGTCTACTAACGAATTTCCTGTATATATTATTATTAGCGCGGATAAGTCATATAGCGTCGTTTTCGTGAGAATCTCACCTCAAGGGTATGTTTTTGTTTACAATGTGGAGCATATATGGTATATTATAATAAATGAAACTACTGAATAAATTGAGTACACATCGTTAATATATGTAATATATGAGGCCGAAATCGACAATTCCTTTCGTAACACCTTAACCGCTTTCCGGCAGGGAACAGAAGAGATTCGGAACTGCGCGATCCGGGCGGAGATGGGCGAGACGTGAACAAGCTGGAACATCAACACTAGCCCGCACATAGCACTAGCGGTAGCACGCACATGTGAAGAAGGAATCCTCGAAAACATGAAACCAAATATCTGAAAGATCTGTTATATTTAGAGTGTCACCGCGCTCTCCCAGCGAGACGAGACGGCCGTCGCGGACGGCGAGCGGCACCTCGGCCCGCGCCCGCGCCCGCTGGCGCTGATGGCGGTGGGATGTCTCGTCTTCGGCCGTGTCGCGAGTGCATCACCTCGCGCTGCGCGCTGCGCGCTGCGCTCTGCACTCTACGCTCTACGCCCTGCACAGCAGTCTCAGACAGTCCTGTGCTTACCGCACCGCTAGCCGCTGGCAGCTAGCAGCCGGCCGCCAGCCGCCGGCCGCCAGCCGCCGGCCGCACTAACGCAGAATGCCGAATCAAACGGAAATGTTGATAAGCTCGAAGTTGGATAGGGAAACTCCATATATTTATCGTTATTCACGATGGCATATCGTTTCGTATGCGTATAATTGACAATATAATAAGTTTATTGATTGCAGAGTGTTTATAATCACACGATACGTTAGAGATATTGACCTCGCTTTCTATCAAAGGCCACATAGACCACGCCGCGCGCCATTTATATGAATATTTTTTTCCACGAGAAAATAACGAGGAAACAGTACTACAATACATCATTATCAATAAGTACGTACACGAGTACAATAAAATTTAATAAAAACGGGATAAATTCAATTTAAAAAAAAACCCAAAAGCTTTCAGAAAGGCGTGGGAGATATTATAAATGACCGTAAATGTCGAATTATATTTTTATTTAAATTAATCGGATTATTTCACACACTAAGGTATATACATTATTACGTTAAACAAATTATTTTATTCAGAATATCTAGATAGAATTATCCTAGCCTTTAAAGGATGACAAATTTAAATTATATTTGTATTACAGTATATGCAACAAAATTAGCTATCATTTTAATGACTTGGGCGCGCAACAACGAACTTATAATGCCTACCTTTGCCAACATTTCACGAATGTCAGCAATTCAAATTTTTTGAGAAGCCAATAAAGAAAAGATCGTGAAATAAAAAAATGAGTTTGATAATTTGAAATAGTACGTATGCCAGGATAATTAGAGTTCAATAAATTCAAATAGTACTATAGTGTCATAGGTTCGGCGCACAGTTTGCTATTGTGTCAATCAAGAGGAACTAAAGTCTAAAAATAAGATATTTATGAAGTTCATCCTATTATTATTTTTTGAGTGATGAATGTGTCTTGTATTTGGCAACACTTTATTAAGTCGCAAGCCTTAAGTATTATCAATGGGAAAAGTTACCCTTCCCGACTCAGGTAGTCGCTCGTCTGCTTAGTGCAACCGTTACTACTGTCGTGTACGTGTACGCATGTCTCATTATTTTGGTCAATTGAATTTTGCTGCTAGAATCTTTAACTATAAGTATACATTATTATTAAATTATTACAAGCTAAACTGTATTGTATTAAGTACGCAGCACTTCCTAAGAAAATATGCTATTAAATAAAGAATTTCTCACATATTTATTAGTTTGTACACGAGTATTGTATCAAGGCAATTCAATCTGAGGCAATGGGCTGAAAAGTTCCTCTATTTATTATAGTTTGAAAATGTGTTGCACTGTTTCTTGTGTTTTTTGCAATTATAAAGAAACTTGTATCTTTGTTAGTAGGTATTTGTATTTTTCTTTGCATCGAGCTGTTGCCTCCAAATATCGATAAAATAAAATCTTGAATTAATAAAAGCAAAATTTGGTGATTTGGATCTTAACAAGGCTTAGGAGAAGCAGTTGAGTCTTTCTGAACAGGAAATATAAGAATGTTCGTTTAAAATCCGCGTACAGACCAAGACGACTAGACTTGCCTGAGAAAATTCCGTAGACGTCTTCCTAACGAAAAATAAAAGCAACAATCGTACATTACTGAAGAGGCTTTGACTTCGTTTGTATTAAACATTTTTTTTTGTACAGGCGTAACATACGTGCAACTGTAGGCAAAAGAAAGAGGATTTTATTTACGTACTTGAATCGATCATATAGCGCGAGTCAACAACATAGTGTTAGCCTCTTGTCGAAACTATTACTTTCTATTGGTACTATACTGAAAATTAATATTTATTAATTTTAAATTAGTGTAGATATATTACTGAAGACTTTCAGCTGAAGTATTAGAACCTCTTTTGAATCATACTGCAACAATAATATGTAAAAATATTCTTAGAGGAGTATTAAAGACATCAGAGAGGGAAAGAGTTAGCTTATACTTTTATTTCAAAGTGGAGATATGATGGCTTCTCAGGTCATAGATAAATGGAACCGATTAAAATGGTTGGTGCAGCTTAGTACCGCTGCATCACAAGAAACCCCTTATGAAAAATATTCAAAGAGAATTTGTGGAAGTATGAAGGGGATACCTGTGTCCAATGGATGGATCCTCCAAAATGGATGACAAAGAATAATATAACATAAGAATACTCTAAACAAGCAATAAAAGCTAATTGTAATTCAGAATAAATGTTTCCGAATGTTGACCTAGATTGGTCAAACCGCATTAAGTGCGCCGTCGCGGATTTGAGCCACACATTGAGTGAATTTAACTAACAAATTAATTTTTATATATTTTATTTAGAAAATGTTTAATTTCAGAGACGGATGATTTTTGATATCGCCCCACTCTTACATTTGCAGCGATTGAGGCAGAGTGATGCATTTTTATTTTCTAATAAAACAAAGCTGTACGCTACCCAAGTCCAAATATAATACAATTGGCGGAATCTAAGTGAAAAAAAGAAGAAAAAAACGCACATATATGAACATATTTTTTAATAATAATAAAAAAAACAATATCTTGTACAGTTCCTACGCTTTTTTTTACACATGAGGCACCACGACACCACCATCCGTCTGGGCCTGTAACATTCAGTGCAATTGCACATATATATGCTGTATAGCAGTTGGAGAGAATTAAGACCGGGTTATTTTGTTCTAATCACGAAACATGAATTAATCCATTTCACGTGGCGTACAATACTGAATGGTGGTATTGCTCCAGGGCGATGCAAGATTTACCATTCCTTTCTCTACACTAGGCCACTTGGTACCTCTGTTTGATAACACAATTCGGTTAGTTTTATACGTATCCACTTAACCTCTGGGCAATTGCGCTACCTATACTTAATATGAATTTCCATTAGTAATACGCAAATAATCGCATAATTTGTCTACATGAGATAAAAAACGATGGGCGGCACAGTGACTAGAGGTAGTGAGAACTGTAAATAAAGGTAAGTTAACTTAACTGCATAATATTTTATTTAAATTAGATCGCCGTTTGACCGTGTTATAATGATATTTGCATTAGTGGAATAACATTTATTAGTGATTAAGTGAAAGGTATTTGCGGTAGATGAAAATCATTTATTAGGTACAATACTAATGATGTAGTTTGATTAACCGTATCAGATTGTCCAGAGTGTCGAGACTCGCCGTTGAAGCCACGCTGGAGTGTATTGTATGTAGGTACTTGCATTGCGGAAATCTAATAATTTAATCATTGCGATAAGATATCGCCCGGCTTAACTCGATAGGCCAGAATCGCCTGAAACCGCAAAAAATCGATAAGGACAATTAGAACCGCAAAGCTTAACCACCGCTATTAAATAATGCCAGAGATATAATTTAAACATTATAATACATTTCACTTCGCTACTTTGCTTTTTCTAAATATCACTAACCGTGCTGAAATAACTTGCACATTATTTTTACTCAATTGTACTAGATACAAGTGTAGTTCTTCTATACGTTCTATCATACGTATTCATATTACTGTTTGGCGGATAGCGACACATTTTGTTTCAAAACATTTACATAATGGACCCAGTAACTTCTCGGTTTCAATATAGTCATTAACATCGCCATGTGAAACTCAAACAACACTTTTATTTACAAAATCTAAACATAAGTTATTTAAAAATAACAACTCCGATATTCAGTACGTGAGCGCTTCAACAGAATATAAACGAATCCCGACCCCCAGCAGGGTTTTCGCCACATGCTGGATTCGTATTCGTGTGTACGTGCGAGTATAGTTAACCCTTCCAGGCTGCGCATTACCGCCGCTTACAAATACATCTTTGATGATAGAGAGGACGTAAACCTAAAACTGCCACTACACAAGAGACCTAATTTAAACATTTAACACATACCGTATCGTAAACCTACAAGGCAAACAATGCTGAATATTCTTTCTAGAGGATCACCATAAATGAACTATAAAAATTACATCAAAAGAACAACTGTCATAGTCAGAGAAGCACAAACAAATCTGAAAAGCGTAGGAATAATTTCAAAACACCGGAAATACTCGTAAGATCTTTTGATATATTTCTCCCATTATATTTATTCCAAGGGAGAAAATAGCTTTAGTGTTCGAATATATTTTCCCATAAAAAAATATTTTCGGCAGAAGATGGATTACCGAACAAATCGATATACAATCATAGACATAGACACGTCGCGATGTTTAACTGGCTCATCGGACCTGGCTTACCGATGTAAGCCCGATGAACGTGTGCTGTAATCTGCAAACATTCAACACGATTAGTGAACTATGCCGGATTGACATTCCAGCCCTTTGGGATTCCAATAGAGCAACTCCACTTTAACGAAGTGTCAACATCAGTTCATTTAATCAACAATTTATTTTCGTTGACATTTTAATCTAAAAAGTGTCCGCTCAGACCCACCACCGACAAGAAAGTGAAAATTAAAAGTGTACCTAATAACAACTACAAATTATGCATGCTGTTTCCGACATATGTATACGATATGGCTGTTTAAATAGCATACACACTTATATAACATAAACTACTATTAAACACATATTATTCTGTTCATTTCTAAGAAATCGATACAAAATAAAGATAACGAATGTGGGAAATCAGCAGTTGCTCGGAAATTATAAACAACGTTTTACAAGTTCGAATAATATGCTCGCACATACGACAATCGATAGGAACAGTTTTATTGTATAAAATTTGTCAAACGACTAAGTATTAAAATCCTAATTATTTGTTTAAAAATTAATATAGTTCTAAAACTTTAATATGCCGTGGAGTTAGTCTATTCGGTCTCTAAAGGGCAGGTTTTTGGTCTATTGTCGCTACCTAAACATATTTGTACCTACTGTTGTTATCGGTGGATGCTCTGACATTGTGCAATGTTTAAATTGATATTTCTAGGTGAGTACTGCACTACACGTTTTACTGATAACTTCGCTGACCGATTTAGATAGAAATAACCACCCGTATTTACGAAATGAATTACTGCAACTTTACAAAAGCAAAGCAAACTCTTTTTAAAAATGCTTCACGTATATTCGTATACTATTCCAGTATAGGAGCATTTCGACATAAATTTCCAGTCGAAACGATTTCAGTTAAAACATCAAATTTCAGATAACATATCAACATTGCGATTAAGGTTACGTGGATGTGTATGTGTATGTGTATGAGTATATGTGTAATGTATTAAAATTTATAAAGAAAACTAGGAATGACGATATTTCGGTTCCTGCGTAATGATATGGTACGAGTATGTAACACGACGAATCACGAAGCGATGAGCCACACACACAGGGTAATACATACATTGCGTTCTGAACTTTTAGCGGAAGAAGAGCGGTAAGGTAAGGATAGACAAGGTGGTCTGAAGTGCAGTACATCTGATGACAGGAAAGGTCGGTGTAACGTGGAGCGAGTTTATGTTCATGCTTGAGAATGATAAAAAAAAACACGCCTCAAACACATTAACACAAATCTGGAATATGAAATACGCAAGAAATTATAAGCAACGATTGAAGGAATAGAGTGCTGAGCTCCTATTATATTATAATTCTATAACTCCATAAGAAAATTAGGAAAAAACATATATAATAAAAACCCCACGAATTTTCTAAGGTAGGTGATTTTTTTCATTAGATGATTCTAGAAACTAGAAACTATACATACTTACAAAACCGATTTCCTTTTAAAAAAAAAAGAAATCGGTTTTGTAAGTATGTATACTATAGTTTCTATAATAATCTAATGAAATGTCATCCTTTAAAAAAAAGGAAATCGGTTTTGTAAGTATGTATGCTATAGTTTCTAGAATAATCTAATGAAATGTCATCCTACGGAGAAAACAGAGATCCTTAAACGTGAGTTCAATGACCGGAACGAAAAAATAATATAAGCAAACCTATAGAATACACCATTTCACAACACCACCGCGAGACTACACGAATGCAATAAATACAATACGCAGAATAAAAATAAAATGATCGTGTATTCGATTCCTATAGTTAGCGAAATCTGCAGTCAGCGGTGGTTGCGCGAGGCCGGTCAACTTTCAGTTTCCCTTTCGCTATTGATCGCTCACTGCTTCCCCTGTCTACCCGCCCGGAGCCACCCCCCCCCCCCCCCCCCCC
>JAPMAF010001529.1:0-10879 GCA_026537445.1 Silvatares holzenthali
CCAAAAGTCTTTGACTTGCGAATCTTTTGGTCGTGAAAGCCTACGAAAATACTACCAACGTAGACTTTTTTGCATTGTGCAGCATGTTGTGCACTTCTGCATATTGTTCACATGCGTTCAAAAGGGTTCGCATGGCACAGATCGAAGGGGTTAGGATGACCATGTCGTCGGCATAACTGACATTGTTCGTACATGTTTTGTCAATGTGACATCCCACTTTGGACTTCTTTAGCATTTTCTTGAGTTCATCCATGTACACGTTAAAGAGAACTGGGGACATGCAGCCTCCTTGTTTCACGCCATTTGCCATATACATTCGCTGTGAATAGGAATTATTCCACCGCATTACATTTTCCTGCTGCCCATGCCATCTCGCCAGAATATTAATAATAGATGGGGGGGTATTTCGGTCTTCCAGTTTTTTCCATAGGAGTTTGTATGATACACGGTCGAATGTCTTACTGAGGTCCAGAATGTATTAGACATGCGGAAAAAAAGTCGGTGAGCGTTTAGCTAGCGAAGCACCTCCATTTTGAATATGCTCAGCGCATAGTCCGTTATGTCCCACAGATTTCCCCGCTTTGGATTGCTTGATAGCACCCCTTACCATTTCCGGAGTGATGCATATACTCTCCCCTTCGTTTGCCAATGGCAGAGTATAATTAGGAGCGTCTCTAGTTCCGGAGACGGCAGAAAACACACCACGAAATAGATTGGCGATGTCTTCGTTATGGAAGACGCCGTTAATATGAGACGAGAGATTGGGTTTTGAATCGATGGTGTCCCTCGTTTTCGTCCAGAATTCTTTAAAGTTTTTTGTTTGCAGTTGTGTAGCAATCGCGTTCATTTTTATTTGTTCAGCTCATTCCTGCATTTTTAAAATTCTTTTCAAATATTTTACGTCTTTTTTATTCCGCTATTGGTCCTAAAATAGGTTTCCCGTGACATATCCAATTTTTAACGCGTTTCTGGATGCTTTGTATGAATCAGCCACGTGCTCATTCCAACTCATTACTTGTTTATCAATAACATATCTATTGTGTTTTGTGGTACGGTTGACTGTTGACGTTGCCGCATTTCTCATAGCTTCAACAATATTCCCGTATGTGTCAACTAATTGAGCTAAGTGATTCTTATTATCACACCCATTGGCACATTTGAACATTTCGTTTTGAGATGTGCCTTGTAGAAAAGCTTATATCGTAATTGAATAATTCTGAATATCGTTCTTGGAACACCTTTGTTTCAACCTAGTTCGGTCAACCGCCGGAGCGATATTAGTTGAGACCTTAGGGAGGCCCGATGTCTTAATGGAGACTAGCATTGGGCGATAGTCTGTCCAAGTAATATCATATTCAATATGTAAATCATAAACAGATTTGAACAATATGTAAAATATGAACAATATGTAAATCATAAACAGATTTTAAAATGCAGTGGTCTAACCAACTAGTTGTGTTATGGGCGTCACTCACAACTGTATATGAATTAGCATTCAATCTGTGTATGTCCGCACACATAATGCAATGCGATTAAAATATTTAAATATTGTGGAGACCTGTAAATTTAATACTGATTGAATCTTTCTATAGAATACATAGCGAGATAAACTAAATTATGAAAAGGAATTACTTCAATAGCAATCCTTTATTAAACTATGATTATTTATTTGATTCTCCTAATAAGCCGTCGAGCTTTCAGTGTTCTTTGTGTTCTCAGATTTTTAATCAACTTCACTGGGGATCTAAGCGACTAACCAAATAAGAGGCAAATATTTCTGTTCCGAGTTGGGAAATTGCTTTTACACTTCATTTGACGAGAAAACTTTGTGAAGTTAATTAGGAAAATAGTGCTTCAAGAGAAAATGCGATAATTTCTTCCGTCATAATTATTTTTTTATGCCAGCAATATTTTACATCATTTCTTACACAATTGTAGGAATTAGTAAGTATAAAATGAAGCTTTCGTAGAAAATACTTGTTTCTGTTTCTAAAAATATTTTGTGTAGATAGTATTACATCGATCGCAGAAATCTTATTTTCTTTGCCTTCGTCTAAATACAGTTTAGCATTACGTATTACAATGATGTACATTCATCTAATAGCTACTTACGGAATTTGAATAGAAATGCAAATTGCAAATAAGGAATTGATTTTGTCTGCAATATCGAGATAAGCTTCGTGTTGTAGAATAGAAACTATCTAAAAGTTTCCATAAAATACTACACACATCCAGAAACTGAGCTCCGTACTTTCTGTACTGAATACGGAGAAAAATTTTAATCCCTCTCCAGACACTCGACCGAAGAAATCCCCCGAGTTTGAGGCGTTTGAATAATTCATATGCATTTCATAAATATTTTATTTTTTGCTAAATCCAAAACAACTCTCAAAATATTATCGTTTATCCATTAGCTCCCTCAACCGTGAGTAGTGTAGGATTCATTTTTATCAATATTTGGTCCCATTCTGTTTGAATGAAATCCAAAAGTGAGGTTTTCTTAAATACTACTTTCATTAAAACCGTGAGAAGCTTCGTCGTTTTTTAATTGTGGAATTTCAACCGATGATAGTTCTTTTTAATTTTAACAAAAGGTATTTTTTACGCAGACAGACTCATCCTGAAGATGGACACTGCAGTGTGGTCCGAAACGTTGGCAAACAAAATGTCACAATACGACATGACTACCCGAAAGTCTTTGACTTGCAAATCTTTTGAACATGAAAGAATTCGAAAATGCTTAATGTTTATATTGATTTGTAGAAAGCTTAAAAATTGCCAACGTCCGGTGCAATTTATTAGAATAATGAATGATTGCTATGTTGAGTTCCTAACTAGCACTCGTCCACAAGGACGCAGACGTGTTGGAAGATGGACGGTGTTAACAAGGATGCAGCGGCGTTGGACCTGAGAGGATGGATAACCATAGCCATGGATAGAACGAAGTGGAGAAGATTCCTCGATTCAGCCAGGCCTACCCAGGGCGTTCGAGCATTTGATGATTATGATAGTAAGTAAGATGATATTTTTAATCTCCAGATATCAATAATATTTTATTATTTTTTACTGAAAAATATCACAAATAAAAGAAAGGAGATATACCTGTTACTAATAATTGACTTACTGAAGATGTTATCTGAATTAAAGTGTCTCATTCTATAGTGATATTCAAATCAACAACACTGTTTACTACTCACTTAATAAACAACGAATTCATTACGAGTCATGTTTTGATTCCGGCTGACGTTTCAGAGTTCAGAGGTAACAGATGTCAAAGCAGATTTAGTAAGCTCTAGTACCGGGGACAGGGGCTGAAATGATCGAGGCGAACTAACGCAACGCATTTCGTACATCGTAAACATAGATACATCGATATCAGTATTCATCCGTATTACTCACACTTGCACACTCACACACATACGCATATACCACACACACGATACCGTTTCTGCCGCTCTTGCGGTACTGCGAGAACCGCTGTAAAATGAGTTTCACAATTTTGCAGCAAAGCGCTCTCGCAAAGACAACGAATGAAATTCCCAATCAAGTCTTCACATCAAACAAACAAATATGCATGTTTGTATGGTGCAGTAACTGAAATCAATCTGAAGAATACTTCGATTTATGTCGTACACATACGATCTTACGTACTTGGAGTAAGTTGGATTTCACCAGTAGTTATATTGAAAATACGGAATATTACCTATGCTGAGACCCGAAATGGATAAAAAATATCAAAAAGATAGAGAAGGAAATTTATTTTAAGCTGGCCGGTCTACCGCATTTGGTCAGTTGCCAAGTTTTGTTAGAGTAAAGTGTCAAACACTATTCGACTACCCGCGATGGGGATGCTGTGAAGATAACTGCGGATATTTTATGTGACTTTATCATAAATCGGGAATGTTTCCAGTATCCGAAATAAAAAAAAAACACGAAATACTTACAGAAACACGCGAGACAATTTACAACCTGTCTTGAACTGAGCCATCCTTTGAAATTCATTAAAGCGTGCACACCCTCGCCTTACCTCTCTTTTTGCTTCGGATTCTGGAGCGGAGCCTCCCGATAGAGAATTCCGCTCTGCTGCGCAGAGCAAGATGTGAACAAATCTGTGCCGCTGGAAACGTCCTGAATAAAATCCGGTTTGGAACCTTCGAATGGAAAAAAATGAAATCGCAATCATCACTCCGATATATGAATATGCGTAAGCTTAAAACATATTTTTCAATTTATGCATAATGAAATTGAAAAGAATAGGTTTTATACGAGTCTTAAACGAAAAACCCTTACTTTCTTCAAACTCTATAGAGAGTTAATAAGAAATCTTTAAAGAAATATTTTGCTTCCTTTCAGCTCATCAGACTCGTAAATAGCATATTTCCCAGAATTTGAAACCGATCTTGTATTAATATCGGCCCCTAAAATCACATTATTGCCTTTTTTCAAGGAATGTTTTATTTATTCATGTAAATCAATAAGATTTTTAATACAACTATTCCTATCCGCTTCTAAAAGGAAGCCTCCCCGCACCTTCCCAGAGACTTCCCTCTATCTTGCGCCTTCTGCAACCAGTTACCATCATTTTTCTTCCAATCGTCAGACCATCGTGTAAGACTTCCTTTGCTTCTTATGTATTCACGAGGTTTTACTACAGCCTTATATTATTTAGTTTCCATAATCATAAATTAAACTTATAACAAACGTACTAAATGCATTCGACTAATTCATAATCTTAACGAAGGCAAAAGTATTTTGGAAAAATACTTACATTATAAGTATTTGAAAAATCAGTCATTCAGGGTTCATTTTCTTGTTAGGTTAAGACTTTATTTGTTAGAGTTTATATTTTATTTGTTGTGGTTTTTAATTAAAGATCATCATCAGTTCTGACATTGAAGAGCAGCAGCTTAAATTCAAAACATTTATAGTTCTTTTAAAATCAATTATTGGTCATATCAAATCCAAATCCAATCAATCTTATTCAAATCTACGACGCTGTAAATATTTTTTCATTCAGAATTCTTCAATTCTTTTATTAGATGAGTTCCAAAAGATATCTATACATGAGTAATACCATACCATATTTATTTGTTTGTTGATTTTTCTTTTTAAGATTGGCAATCAGCGACTGACATATTTTATTTGAGGGCAAATTTTGAAGAACGATCCAAACCGTATTTACATACAAAGGTTAGGAAGAGCACTTAAACAAAAAAGTTTTAGAATAAAAAGAGACAACCGCGCAGAGTCGTAAGTTTTGGCGATTTAGCAAATGGACTTCAAAAAGAATGTGGAAACATTATTATGTGACTTCTCGACGGTTTTGTGTGACTTTATGAAATGTTTCCGAGCGTATTTCTCGTCTTAGACAAGAAATTAAAAGGTTGTATCTCTGCTTCTATATTATTAGCTCGCTTGTCTGTTTTAACTTTAAAAATGTACAAGTTGGCTATTACAGTTTTATATTACAAACTGTTCTATAAATTAATTTAAAGCACCTAGCAATTTATTTTTTATGACGAGGGGAGTTATTTTCACAGGTGCTTGAAAAGCCAACGGAATAAAAGAGCTGAATATAAATAATCGATGTTTATATTACTGGCAGGTGATTCGCCTTTAGTACTCGTTCAAAAATTTAAATCCTCGCAAACCGCTTTATTTTTACCATAAATGTTCCTTAAACTGGTGAACTTTATTCAATTCGTACTATTTTGCTTTTTGTAATTTAGGATAACATTTATTACAAATTTTGCATATATGCTTTGTTATGGTATTGATAAAAAAAATATGGTTAAAAATGAATAAGATATATAAAATTGTTGTAAAGGCTGTCATGTAAAAATAAAAAAATGATAGTATTTGTTACGTATTGTATACTCGATTTTTACCAAAAGAATTACCAACATAATATTATGAACATGCAACAATTTTTAGGCTGATAAAAATTATATCCTCTAAGGATGCGACAAAAATGAATTATGTATATTTTGGAAGATAGATTTAAAATTGACATATTTTTTTTTATAGCATTTGTATATATTTTGGTATTATTTATAAATATGTTTCAGTAATAAATTCTTCAATTTGTGTATTCTACGCTAAAATATAAACAAACACTTTTTACTAAAGGATGACACGTAGTATTTCATCAAAAAGGACGTACGGTCTAAGAGGATGAAGAACGGTAACCATGGTAAGAACAAATTAAAGATTCCTTGATTCAGCCAAGGCCCGCCCGGGTTTGTCGAGCTTATGATGATGATGAGTAAAGCTATCAGTTAAGCTCGAAAAATCTCAAAATAATTGTTTTTAAATTATCAATAAAATATTCATCTAATAAATTGTACAGACGGTTTTCTGGTGAAAACAGTCGTAGTTGTTTCACTTTTAAAATTGAATTCGCAATTATTAATGACATTGCCGGTTAATCTTTTTCCATCCTGCTAAAGAGACCCGTTTGTCGTAATTACCCTATCTTTGAGGCTTTTTCTGTTTTAGGATATACGACTGGATGGAGCTAAATCATTCAGGGCATATGCCTTGTGATATATACCAGCCAGTACCACTTTACATGTTTCACCTGACCGTTGTTTGCCCACTGCCTACAACGCTCGCGAACGAATATTTTGCCTCCCGCCCTGCGAATGGTGCTTAACATGCATTTTTTAATATTTTCCTGATTTTTATGATACAAATTGTAAATATGTACAACGCGGATGTGACTAATTATATTTAGACATATGAGCAGAGCTTAACATTTGAAATATGCTAAAGTTAAAGAAAACATATGTACTTCAATGATAAATTTTAAATGTGCCTCATTGTTAAGGCAACCTGTTATTTTAATTATTACATAAAATATTTTCTTTGTTAATATTATTTTTGTTAAGAAGAAATCTAAATATTAAAGTTTAAATTTCGTATTATATGTAAAACGAAAATTAGACTTGATGTGATACGTATAAAATTGAATGCTGAGATGTAGAAGAATATCATATAATAATATAATGCAACTTTGACAAGGATATTCTTGGGCCGTTCAATCTATTTACTGTGCTTGGTTACGATTAGATAGAATTATCGTACCATTCCAATAAGGAAGGAATAGGTTATATGGGATTAATAAGCTAAGCTTGACAATAAGCTTACGTTTGTCTACATAAAGTGTTCAAATAAAAAAAAATATCGTCTTTATTATATACTGAGCATAAATAATATTTACTGCCCTTGAAACAAACTATTTATATATTGAATTTATTTAAGTTTTTACTGTGAAGTATTACATATTTAAAAAAAATTAAAAGTTTTTTAATGAGTTAAATCCGCAGCAGATTATTATCAAGAATGAGTTCTTGATATTGATCCGATGAGGTTCTTTGCGCGTAGTACCCGTTAAATAAGTTGACAAAAAACAAAATTTCTTTTAATGTTATTTAGGCAAATATATATTTAAACTTTTGATTTATTTATTTAACAGTACTATTTAGCATCAAAGAAAAAATAACGAATATCAATAAGAGATAAAGAATAATTACATAAATATTGCATTTGCAGATAACCTAAAAATCATTAAATAATGTGATGCAATATGAAAGAATACAAATTTTAATATAATCAGTGTAGCCCAATGTAGTTAGTAAATGTCAATATTGCCAGGTAATTCATCAAATAATCAAAGGGCTCTTACTAAGGCAAATGATCAACTGCACTGGTTTTGGTACGTGGAATATTACACACAATCATATTGTATGGATTTTTTGTCATTATTATGTTATTATTACGGATTACTTATTCCTTTTTATATCGTCATTTAGAAAATTTAGGAAGGAGAGATACAAACTTCCCAACCTCGTCACCAAAGTCGCCAGAGATCCCATAGAACACAATCATCCCGCCAGCAAGGATAATGCCATCTGATACACAGCTATCAAAGTGCTTAGTTGCAATTAAATTAATTAACATTTCTTCTAATATTTCAGGCACGTTACAAACAATGTGTATAGTGTATGTATAATGAATATGTGTAAATGTTAGCGGGCGCGTGTATTGTACCAGAGATGGACTTGTTTCCGTTCAGCGTTGTATGAAAACGTTTCCTTTTATATGTGGAGGATCACACATAGGGGCTGTAATTCTACGTTACGGAACATTTTGGCTGCTCGGCGGTGGCTTGAATCCTAATTGAAAAGGGAACGTGCGCGAACAGCGGAGTGTACGGTGTACAATGTACATATACCCTCTATATTAGGGAACTAAAAATACAAAAGCAGATGGTGGCTTGGCATATTGAAATATTTTTAAACGATTTTCATTGTAATATTAAAGTGCCCCATTTATATACCTATACAAATTATTCCGTCTGTTTGAAGCTAATTTAAATCGGAAGATGCAAATTTTAATTATAAATTCGAGTGTCCTTCATTTGCATCTCATTTTTGCCTCTCCTTTCTCGATATCGGTAATTATTAAGAATATCATAATCTTTAAACGATCTTAATTTTTATGAAAGTCTTTAGATTTCAATTATTTTTTCATTCGAGAACATAATATTTTTTCTCGACGTAAAAAAATGATATCATATTTTAATGAATTATCATTTAATAATTTGCACAGTTTCAATATTTTTAATATTTGAAATATATTGTATATTTAAAAAAAAAATCTCATTTTACAAAACAATTATAATTCATTCTCTATGAATATTTCCACAGGTGAATAGTTTCGAAAAATTAAATTAAAAACAAAACTTCAACAAGTGTTTCAATTAAAGTAATTAAATGATTTTTTGCATACCAGTTGTCCAAATTAAATCTGAAATATAGCATTTATCTAAAAATTAACAAATGGACCAGAAATATTATTTTAAATTATTAGAGGAAAGGGCCTCTGTTTTCTCTCTGTCTACCATTATCAAAAATGGTGTTATATTATTTATGTAATTATTTTAAATTTAACAAATCTTTCAAACGTTTACTTCCATTTCCCTTTAAAACATTTTCTCTGAAAATGTTAATTTTTCATGAAGATGGAAACGTTTGGAATGTACGTTGATGATAGTAATAATGTTACAAAAATTTCGTGTAAATGGAAGAATGAAATCATTTTCATTGACAAATACGATTTTATAAACTCGTATCGCGTTTCATTCGGTACAATATGCTTCCATATTAAGGGGTTATTTATAATAGCATAACAATAATGGAAATCGGAAACACAAATATGTATTTTTCAACTTTTTCCTATTGAAAATTGTTCGAAATATTCCGATAGCTTTACTAATCGGCTGTTTGTTTTTACTGACTTTTACCTTTTTAATCCACGGAGTAATAACGTTGTGTTTACCCACATATTGCGCGGAAAACGCCAACAATAAATTCTTTTCCCAATTTAATAGCATTTTTAGTACTACACACGTTTTGCAGCTCGCAAGGAGACAAGATTGGCATTTTTTTTTTAAATATCCCCCAAGGCACCGGAGGACACGGTACACGGTACACGGCACACGGTACACGGCATACGGTACACGGCGCGGCGGGGCTACAGCACGCCGGGGCTCCGGGACCCCGGGACTCTGACGATCTTGTTCTACATTAAATGTATACGAGTTTTTTATACGAGAAAAGGTGACGTCTCCACAAAGGGGTGACTGAGAGCGCACGGCCTACAAAATCTAATTAAATGGCGGCTACACCCCTGCAGGACCTTTAATTTGTTTCTGTGTAAATGGAAATACTTTTTTCATTTAAATTGCTACGTCCGAAGCCTCTCTCGTAACAATGCGTTTGTTTGTTGCGGGGTAGATTTGAGCGTTCAAAATAGGATCAATATATAATTAGTCTTTGATGTAATAAACACAAAGCGATTATTTCGGTTTGTTTATTTTCAATTTAAATTCTGTACTTCGTCTTGCGGTTTTGCGGACAAATCATCATAATGCTAAAGAAAATGAATCCTCGTGAATACAATAGAAAATCACAGGACAGTAACACTCAATTTATTTTTCTCAAAGCTGATTTGAAAATTCACTAGTATTAAAATTCTTCTTATGTTTAATTTCTTACAATGCTAACATGCTGTCAAATATTTAATATAAAAATATTAAATAAATTATCAAAAAATATGTAAATTGTATCTTAGAAATTACGATCTGTTTTTTTTTCAGATTAAATAGATTGTTCTCTAGCCAAATCTAATTTGATGATAAATCGGTTAAAGATTTAAAAAACAAAGATTTAATTTGAAGCCATCTGGTCTAAGTGTGTGAATATCTATTCAAGTTTTGGAATGATTCAAATACCAGTGCTTAAAGTTTGTGGTATCAAGACGATATTGACTATTTCTTCCTTGAATTGATGTTACTAATACATATAAATGGTTTATTGCAGCACAGAAGGCAAACGAGAATCACTTTTCCATTTCGTACGATTAGATCTATGCACTGTAAGAGTAATACAATCACAATGTCCATCATTCTTACACTGCATTTGGAAAACCGCGACTAAAGTGGTATTGATAATGTTACTTTATTAGATTATAACCATATTAGTGATATTATTTTACAGTGTTGTGATACTACAACACACCAATACTAATTATAATTCAGGTGGAAGCCACAGAACCTATCCCGTCACAAAATTACATACAATACAATACACAATCCCGATGTTTTCCCGTAGGGGTAGGCAGAGAGGATCGAGCGCCACACCACTCTGTCCTGCCATACATCTCTTGCTTCATCAACATTCATACAACTCCTCATGCATACTCTGCGATTCTTACGACTGCGGACAGAACCATCCATTGAAATTTGATTGATCTGATCATGCCATGTTTTCCTTGGGCGACCTCTGTATTTCGTACCTTCAACATTTGCTTCGTA